>JAUCBJ010006860.1:0-40360 GCA_032718475.1 Nemertoderma westbladi | reverse complement strand
CCCATTCGACCGCCGAAGCGGGAGTCGCCAACGTTGTAGCGGGCGGACGAGGGACAACGGGCGACAAATCTGGAATATTTCGCTCGGGGTCCAGGACCTGAACTGTCTCCTGGGCAGTTCTACTGGGCACAGGTAGCTTAGTGCTATGTAGAGGGAATTTAGAGGTGGCTTCAGGGAGCACAGGTGTGTCTATCACCGAATGGGTGATTTCAAGAACAGGCCTAATTATTTCAGGCTCATCTACTATAGTAGGGAGTCTTTCTATTTTAATTATTTGGTCTGTGGGCTCTGTACTACCTAAGTTAGTGTTATTTAGTTGCCTTCTAACAGCTGGAGGCAAATCAGGCAATTTCTGACGGTGGAATGTTCTTTTACGTCTGCTTAGACGAAATCTATTTCCTTTGCCTTCAGTATCGGTGGTATCGCCTTCTTCAGATGATGTATATCCCTGTCTTTTGGGAGTAGATCGATTCATCATCTGCATATTACTAGCTGTTAACTGTTTACTGAAGTCGTCTTGCTTCTCTTGAAGATTTTCCAACTCCAGTTGGGCGATCTCTTCAGCCGCTCTCCATTCTGCTTCCGCCACCGCTGCCGCTTTTGCCTCTGCCGCTGCCGCTTTTGCCTCTGCCGCTGCTTCTGCTGCTGCCGCTTTTGCCTCTGCCGCTGCCGCTTTTGCCTCTGCCGCTGCTTCTGCTGCTGCCGCTTTTGCCTCTGCCTCTGCTTTTGCTGCGGCCTTTCTGTCTTCTATACGTTTTTTCCTTACTTGTTCTTCTTGTTCTCTAGCGATGCGGAGTTGTTCATCGAATTTAGCCTGGTTCGCAGCCCTCATTTCCACATCGATGGCATCCAACACAAGCTTGGTTCCTTCGCTATTAGGGCTAAGTCCATCTAACCGTCTTCTCAATTCGTCATCACCTAAAAAACGTTGATAGTCCGACAGATAGATGTCAATGGCATCTCTCTTATGCGGCTTCTCTGCCGTCGCCCCACTTTTCACTTGGGAAAAAGTAGCGTCTGTTGATTCTCCTTGGGTTGAGCGCTCCTCCAGCTGAGCTTTCCACTGAGCTGTTCCTTGAACTTGGCGACTCACCCGTTGAAACCAAGTCTTTACGGCAACTTGCAACGACGTGTCTTGTCTTCGTTTAGAAGCCTCCTCAAAGGCCGATAATATTAACCTGATTCGTAGAATTCTTTCTCTTACTTGATAAAGCAGCTGTCCCTGCTCTTGAGGTCCTTGAGGTTGTTGTAAAAGTTGCTTTTCTACTCGCTCCATAGAGCTGAAGAATCCCTGTGCGTATCCGGCTGCGGACCTCTTCCACACAGCTGGATCAATGGTTTCCTTGGCTACTCCCATCCGGTGTATGTCCTCCCAGGCAGCTTCGGATAAATCAAACGGGAGTCCGGGTCCGGGGAAGTTCCATTGCGACTCGACCATGGACTTCAGTTCTTCTCTTGTGTATCCAGCATAACTATCTCTAGTTGAACGCTGGCTTCTCGCCCAATCGATCTGGTGTTCTTCCACAGCGATCAATAACCTAGTGAGTACGGCTGCAGGAAGGATGAGAAGGGGATCTGAATAAGCCTCATCCGTCATCCTTGCTCCGCGTTCGGGTGTCAGTTCTACCGTATCTTCACTACTGGAGTTGTCGGGCCGCTGAGAAATAAGTTCTTGGCTCGCGGGTTGTTGCTGTTCCGCTGCTTCTTGATCCCGCTTGACCTGAGCTCGAGTGCCTATGATAGACCTACGATGTTGGACCAGCCTAGGTTCTTTTACTACTACTGGAGGGATGACCTTCCTCACAGTGGGAGGTGAACTGAACCTACGACCAGACGGTTCTACGTCTCTATCTGAGTCGCAGATAGTTACATCTAATAAACTGTCTGACAGGTTCTGCTTAGTATCAGACATGTCTATGTATACCGTTGAATGTCTACTGCTGTATTACAGTCTGAGCAAGTCTAGTAACTCAGTATTAACTGCTAGCCTAGTAATTAATTACCGATACTGCTACTCAGTGTAGTAGACTAAGTTTATCACAGAATACCGGTATAATTTTAGCACAAATATATATAAATATATAATAGGCCTATCGGGAATACCGGTATACAGCTTACAGTTTGTAGTATATATAATTCTGGACTAGAATTAATTACAAGCACCGGTATAATTTCAGCCTAAATTTATAGAAATAAGATAATAGGCCTATCGTAAATACCGGTATATCAATTATTTTAAATAATTGAATTTCTGAATTTTAGGGTTACTTGGTTACTTTAACTTACTTTATTGCCGTTAGTTAAGCAGTAGTCCAACTGATATTGAGACCTAATTGTTATATGGTAGGCCTACTATTTATAAATCGTTAGATTTGATTTATAATATATATATATACCCGTTTTAATGGGTTTAGTCAATGTTTGAAATAAATGTTGTTATTTCTGGGGAGTAATCACTACACAAAGCGGTGCGCTTTCAGTGAAGTGTTACTTCTAGGACACTAAAACAAATAATTCTAATTTACCTAAGTTACTTAATACTACAAATTACGTACAATTCGGGTTGAGATTACAATCTCTAAATAAACACAAAAATTTACAAAAACACAAAATACGAAATTTTTAGGGTATTTTTACAAGAAGTCTACAAACCATTCTAACAAAGGGTTAGAATCTGGTTATTACAACGGACAGGGTACTACGGTATTTGAAATAATAAGTAGTAGTAAGTACACTGCATTGTCCAGATAGGAAAATACCACCGCCTGACGACCTATAGCCGTATCGCTACAGGTACTACGTTATGTATCACGGAGTGTTCCCACCTAGAAGTTAATAGAGCTAATCGAACGTGCCTATCAACCACCTTACAACACAAATATAATGCCTACACTAATTACTTTCGGAAAGCACTGTACACCAAACCCTAAATTAGGTACGAGCACTTGTACAACAGATAATCAGTAGTTAGATATACTTGAACAGCTAAAAGAACCACGGCATCTGCTGGAGTGACCGATGCACAAAATCACCAGTCTTTACCTACACCAAGCAGCCCGTGTAGTACCGGGGTTAATTTAACTATAGCGGTATGTATAACAAACACAATTACTGTAGGAACAAACTTGGGGAATGAATGTTGCGGATAATCGCATAAACTCTGAATAATAAATATTACGCTACGCGTACAAACTACTCAAACAAAATGCAGACCGAACACTGACAGACTACTATCAAGCCTAAACAAACTACGGTATATGCAGACTCCGAAATAATTAGGTAGTATGCGTTCTAACCCAGTAGTACGACTTATTCTTTAGTTGGGGGTTTACCTTACAGCATTCGCTGCCCCTACTTCCTAACCGTTCTTTATCGGACAAGTGATCTACACACGTTGCAATCCGTTCAGACCTATCAACAGCCAGACAACTATCCAGCCTACAAATTATCTAAATAAAATTATACACTACCCGTACAGACTTACACAAACAAAGTACAGACTAAACGATGACAGACTACTCTCAAGCCTAAATAAACTACAGGACATGCAGACTCCGAAATAATTAGGTAGTATGCGTTCTAACCCAGTAGTACGACTTATTCTTTAATTGGGGGTTTACCTTACAGCGTTCGCTGCCCCTACTTCCTAACCGTTCTTTATCGGACAGGTGATCTACACACACTGCAATCCGTTCAGACTTAACAGCAATCAGACAACAGCTCAGCCTACAAATTGTCTGTACAATCTGATCAGGCTTACACGTCTTCTGTTCAATACTGGCCTACAAACAAATAAAACTTGACAGAAATAAGTAAAATCTCAATAAAAAACCAGGGCGGCCGTTCCCTGATTAAGTATTAAGACCTACCGGTATACAACAATCAAATCGAATAATACTAATGTACTTATACGGGAAGTACCGGTTAGGACAGTTAGGCCTACGGACCTACAGAAGTACCGGCTCTGGCAGTTGGACCTACGGGCCTACAGCAGTACCGGTTCTTGCAGTTGGGCCTACTGACCTACAGAAGTACCGGTTCAAGTTTACCGGTTGACCGGTATTTTCAACTTTATTGCTTACTGCAATAAAGAAGCTATATCCTTTAATGTTCGCGCTTTCAGACCTTTGGCAGTTTAACCCGCCAAATTAAGATGTCTTCTAGATATTAAATCGCTTTTTAGCCTATGACAAGTATTTGATTCACTACACTAGTCGAAACCAATCTGTGCGCGATCATTCACCCGCTGGATATTCCCGGGAGATTGGGTTCGACGGCTTAATTTTATTGCTATGTAAGCCTAATGTATTATTCGACTGACAGTATTATATAATCTCTGACAATATTATTCACCTTAGGGAATATTAACAGTTCCTTTAGGACGTGGCGCTTTATTTATATAAACAGAGTTATGACTTAAACTACTCACAACGATATGGCTTAATTATAATTCACATATATGGCGCATTCTTTAGGAATTGCTTCTTTAACAGACTCACTCATACACAATGCTGCACAATACTGCACACTAATCTGCCAATCTTCACTGATTTTAGTCACATATAAAAGGAACACAGACTGACTCATGTAGGGTCTATCAAATAACATTAGATTCACTTCAAACCACTTTAACATAAGTCACAATCGTTATTGGTAACCTTTCTCTCTTACCTTCGGTATATCAAGAATATTGGGTTTTCGGGGTTATTTCTCGTTATTCCAATATAATAATTCATCAACAAATATAATGAATAACCGACAACAAATAGCAGTATACAGTATCGATTGAGCAGGTAATTTTAGCAGTTTCAGCAGTTATACGTCAGTTATTAAAAGCCGTGTGATATTCAAGCCGCCAGTTAAAGGATATATGTCCTTATAATTAAACCTACTAGTGTTGGAGCTAAAAAGCAGAAAGCACAAAACACTACAAAGCCGTTCTTTCGTGGCTTTGAAAAACTCGTGACTACTACTCTATACGAGGATACCAACTACCCTTATTCCACGAAGCTCCCGTTCAACACAGAGAAAGAGCAGTGAGATAGGAAAATTTCAGTTCAGTAGCTCTGTGATAGGTCAAAATCAAGGCTAACTCAAATTCTATTGGGAGATACAAAAACAAGGCTATGACGCAACCTTCCTAGGCTGGTTGGCCGATTAAACAGAGCCCAGATACCTGCGTACAGCAAATCAGCCAATAAGCTGGTAGCTTGCACTATTTTAGCTATAGATCCCCTTTAGAGTATTCTAGCGACCGGGGGGGAACTGGCCAACAAGGCAAACGAATCAGTTATCCCACAAAAGCTTTTACATTGGGTTTGCAGAAGTATTGTGATAATCCTTCTGTTTATCCGCCACCTTACAATTGTCAGTATTTTGAGATTTGTTCCAACCCGATTCCTTGTTCTTTTTGTAATTTGATTTTTTAGTGGTTGCAGCAATCGAAGGTTTCTCTCCACCATTGCCAGTAGCCAGTGATTTGATGGCTCCATATGACTCTTCTAGAGCCAACATCAACTTCTTGGCTTTAACTACAGTTGGTGGACGTTCTTTGATTACTTCTCTCCGAATTTCCTCGTTTTTCACACCGAGAATTAATAAGGCTATGTGAAGCTGTTCCTTGTCAACTTCTACCCATTTAAGCTTTTCTTCAATATCTGATAAAAAGAATGCCATTGACGACGATTGGCGTACTTTTAATAATATTTGCCAATCTAATGCTTGGTTGCGTTTGTCACGCAGATGTTTCTCAATTAATTGAATGGCCTCGTTTACGTGAGTTATCTTTTCATAGTCAATATCCATGACATGACGGACCTCTGAAGCAAACGAAGCTGAAAAACATGACCAAAGCATTCCAATCTGGTTTCTAGGTGGCATAGCCTCAAGATTTGATGCTTGAACATAAATGCGCCATACCTGGAGCCAACCATCAAATTGTTTGGCATCAATACCGGCTTCAATAACTGAAGGGGTTTTAATGGTTTTTGATGCGGCTGCTAAGTGTGGACGAATTTCTGATTCGTGGGATCGAAATTCGCCATGGTGACCAGTTGGTGGATGGGTACGCGGTTTTAAATCAATCGATGTGTCTACCATTGCTGCTAAATCGTCAATAGCTGCAGCTTTCTCCCCCAAAGTAATATAGTCGTCATCAATAGATGGGTCAACTTCTGTCAATATACTAACATTTATATGCGCAGCTTCATAAGCTTCATACGCACCATGGAGACGTTTGAGTCGTTGGTTTAGTCGGCTAATGTCTGCAGTTGTTCTCTCTGTTGGATCCAACCTGTTGACTTCGTCGAGAGCTTTTATCAAGTTGTTCTCAGCCATTGTGAGTTGACCTTTTAAAGCTCCTCTCCGACGCTTTGCAGCCCCAACTTCTTCTTGTTTCCCTGTCATTGACATGCTAACTTTAGGGTGAGAAATGGGATTAATTCACGTAGGTAATTTGATTTCACTGCGCCATGTTATATTCCATTATAACGAAATAAAATAATTGAATTATAATACGATAATTATAATATTTAAATGTTAAATGAAATAAAGTAACTAAAATCTTTCAAAGATTTGATAAATTAACTTTAGTCATAATTATTCAATTGTAATCGCCACAGAGCGAATTAATTTCCCCATACACAATATCCCTATGATATAATGCTATACCCAATAACCACTGGATAAAGTACTTCAGCTGGTATTCAGTATTAATATGAAGAGTTATTAGTTCGCATTGCGGATAGCTGTGAAATGGGAATTCCCTCTAATAAACAATATTATGGTTCACAGTTAATTCAGATTGTTGATTGTATAAACAATCATTACAACCTCGTCTTTACTTCGCCAGCAGTGCCCACTGAATCTTAATCTGCGTTCACGGAGGGTGGTTCATACAGGTGGTATTGTACCATAAAGCTCGGCATTTGTCATGTGTTGTCTCCAGCTGATGTTTAGGGCTGCTCTTAGTAGTCTTGTGTAACAACATCAATTCGTTGTTCAAGTAATTTAGTCAGTGTCCAGGTCTCACCCCCGTATAAAAATACACTTTCCACTGTGGCTCGAAAGAACTTAGTCTTCAGGTGCCTGGAGAGATCTGATTTCCAAATGGTATCCATTTTTGATAGAGCTACCCAAGCCTTTGCTTTCCTAGCTTCTATGTCCTTACTGGAGCCCTGTAATATACAGTATCTATTTAAAATATAACATACTGTAATAAAATGCTACTATTTTAAAGATGAAATTGGTTAAGTTCTTTCTCTCTTACACATATTTAATTATTTTCCTGACCAAATACAGTATCAATTTGACACAGGAAAGGGAAGCGAACCCCAATATTCCCAATCTATCTATCTAACCTATTTAACCTAACCCAATCGATCTATCTAACCTATTTAACCTAACCCAATCTATCTATCTAACCTATTTAACCTAACCCAATCGATCTATCTAACCTATTTAACCTAACCCAATCTATCTATCTAACCTAGTTAACCTAACCCAATCTATCTATCTAACCTATTTAACCTAACCCAATATATCTATCTAACCTAGTTAACCTAACCCAATCTATCTATCTAACCTAGTTAACCTAACCTAATCTATCTATCTAACCTATTTAACCTAACCCAATCTATCTATCTAACCTATTTAACCTAACCCAATCTATCTAACCTATTTAACCTAACCCAATCTATATATCTAACCTATTTAACCTAACCCAATCTATCTATCTAACTTAGTTAACCTAACCCAATCTATCTATCTAACCTATTTAACCTAACCCAATCTATCTAACTAACCTATTTAACCTAACCTAATCTATCTATCTAACCTATTTAACCTAACCCAATCTATCTATCTAACCTATTTAACCTAACCCAATCTATCTATCTAACCTATTTAACGTAACCCAATCTATCTATCTAACCTATTTAACCTAACCCAATCTATCTATCTAACCTATTTAACCTAACCCAATCTATCTATCTAACCTATTTAACCTAACCCAATCTATCTATCTAACCTATTTAACCTAACCCAATCTATCTACAGTATCTAACCTATTTAACCTAACCCTATCTATCTATCTAACCTATTTAACCTAACCCAATCTATCTATCTAACCTATTTAACCTAACCCAATCTATCTACAGTATCTAACCTATTTAACCTAACCCTATCTATCTATCTAACCTATTTAACCTAACCCAATATATCTATCTAACCTATTTAACCTAACCCAATCTATCAATCTAACCTATTTAACCTAACCCAATCTATCTATCTAACCTATTTAACCTAACCCAATCTATCTATCTAACCTATTTAACCTAACCCAATCTATCTATCTAACCTATTTAACCTAACCCAATCTATCTATCTAACCTATTTAACCTAACCCAATCGATCTATCTAACCTATTTAACCTAACCCAATCTATCTATCTAACCTATTTAACCTAACCCAATCTATCTATCTAACCTATTTAACCTAACCCAATCTATCTATCTAACCTATTTAACCTAACCCAATCTATCTATCTAACCTATTTAACCTAACCCAATCTATCTATCTAACCTATTTAACCTAACCCAATCTATCTAACTAACCTATTTAACCTAACCTAATCTATCTATCTAACCTATTTAACCTAACCCAATCTATCTATCTAACCTATTTAACCTAACCCAATCTATCTATCTAACCTATTTAACCTAACCCAATCTATCTATCTAACCTATTTAACCTAACCCAATCTATCTATCTAACCTATTTAACCTAACCCAATCTATCTATCTAACCTATTTAACCTAACCCAATCTATCTATCTAACCTATTTAACCTAACCCAATCTATCTATCTAACCTATTTAACCTAACCCAATCTATCTATCTAACCTATTTAACCTAACCCAATCTATCTATATAACCTATTTAACCTAACCCAATCTATCTATCTAACCTATTTAACCTAACCCAATCTATCTATCTAACCTATTTAACCTAACCCAATCTATCTATCTAACCTATTTAACCTAACCCAATCTATCTATCTAACCTATTTAACCTAACCCAATCTATCTATCTAACCTAGTTAACCTAACCCAATCTATCTATCTAACCTAGTTAACCTAACCTAATCTATCTATCTAACCTATTTAACGTAACCCAATCGATCTATCTATAAACCTATTTAACCTAACCCAATCTATCTATCTAACCTATTTAACCTAACCCAATATATCTATCTAACCTATTTAACCTAACCCTATCTATCTATCTAACCTATTTAACCTAACCCTATCTATCTATCTAACCTATTTAACCTAACCCTATCTATCTATCTAACCTATTTAACCTAACCCAATCTATCTATCTAACCTATTTAACGTAACCCAATCGATCTATCTATAAACCTATTTAACCTAACCCAATCTATCTATCTAACCTATTTAACCTAACCCAATCGATCTATCTAACCTATTTAACCTAACCCAATCTATCTATCTAACCTATTTAACCTAACCCAATCGATCTATCTAACCTATTTAACCTAACCCAATCTATCTATCTAACCTAATTAATCTATCGATTCCCCAATCAGGAACTGGTTGTTTATCAAATCAAAATCTGCCATGATAACATTCTTGCACAATACAGCAATATTGTATGCCTAGATGACAAAATGAGGTCATTAACCTTCCTCTATATTCAATATCAAATATAATTTAACATACTGTATGTCAACTGTGTAGCTGGGGTAAATCTTTTCGACCTACGCGTAGGCCTACGCGTAGGTCGAAAAGATTTACCCTGTAGCTGTATTGTATTTGTTTGCAGTATTGCTGCATATAGGCCTACAGATATCAGGATATAGTACCGGTAGTAGCACTGTTGTAGTGCAGGCCTACCCAGCTACCTGTACCTGCCTGCCGCTCAGTACTGACCTGTATTCTGGTATTACTGTATCCGATTGGATAATGGGTTTACCTGTAGTTTTAATTAACCGGCAACTCCGCAATGTCATCTCGAAACGAAGTCAACGGAAGTTCCACGCAACTAGCCGTCTACCGCAATACAAATCTCCGGGTGAACTCCGATCTCTATGGCCCGCGGCCGACTTCAACTCAGAAAAACTCACAGAATTCCTGGACCACGACAACCACGAGATGCGGAATCGATTCCGTCAGTTCGCCAAAGATCCCCTCTTCGTACCCAAATACAACATTACGTTGGTGGAAGAACGTGAGGTCGCACTGAAGCGGCTCAAGTCCATTTGTGATAACGACTTCATCTCCGTTTTGGACTTCAAAGAGAATCCGTGGCGAATATTCGCCGCTCACGAGATGGCTGCCGTGATTGACGCATCAATGGCGACCAAAATGACAGTCCAGTTTAACTTATTCGGCGGAACCGTGTTGAAACTGGGGACCGAACGACACCACCAACGCCTTCTAGCGGGTATAGACAGTCTGTCTGATGTGGGATGTTTCGGTTTGACGGAATTAGGTTATGGTAACAACGCCGTCGAGATGGAGACGACTGCGACGTACGATGGGACGACAGACGAGTTTATTATTAATACTCCGACCACCGTGGCCCAGAAGTATTGGATCACTAATGGGGCGGTTCACGCTAAGCATTGCGTTGTGTTCGCGCAGCTGTTGGTGGGCGGAACCAACCATGGGATACACGGGATATTGGCGAGGATTCGGGACGACGGTCTGGGTCCCGTTGAGGGAGTCCTCGTACAGGATATGGGCTACAAGATGGCCCTCAATGGGGTGGATAACGCCAAGTTATCCTTCGATAATGTTCGGGTGCCGAGGGAGAATCTACTGAATAGATACTCGGATGTGGAAGGTAAGATTGTTGAGAGTTTATTAATTAATTTAATTAGTACGAAAAGTAAAAGTTAACTTAATTTTTTTCCCTTAAATATCCTCCTTTATTATCCGCAAAAGTGCGGAAAATAAAGACTTTAATGCCCATAAAGTATTTATCCAATCAACGATCTAGAATTTTATTCTGTTGATTTCGCATTATTTATTCTAGAACAGTAATTACGTTGTTAATCATAACCCAGGTTCCACCTTGGTGTAGTGGTTGCATTGAATTCACATCTCCTGTAGGTCGTGGGTTCAATCCTCACATGGGCCAGGGCAGTTTTTGTTTCGGCACGAATGATTTAAAGGGACCAGCCAGGGCCCATCTCTCCTTAAGCGGTAGCTAAATGAGTACTGGAGTTTCCTCTGGGGAGTAAAGTTCTGGGGGGACCGCACTGGAAATAAGTCGTCAGACTTTGTGGGTAATCCCTGGCCTAACGGCCGAAGAAAATTTACTTTATATATAAATTTAACTAGTTTAATTAAATTGTTGGTTTAATTATTTGATTACCGTTCTCGAATATCACCTTCACCCACGAAGTATAGCTAATATAGGCCTAGTACCAGTACCAGTACAGTAGTAGCTAGTATTATTTAATTAGAAATTAGTGCAGAATTTACCTTAAATTTGCGATAAATTTGTTACGTTAAACTTCTAATTCAAAAGTTAATATCTTAAAGAAAACAACATATTTCACTAAAATATAAATATTTATTACATGGGAAATAAAGTATAACTTTTTTTCATTATTCTCGAGGCAATGCAATCCTATGGGTTACTTTTTCTCCCTATAGAAAAAAGTGCAACTTTTTCTCCCGATTTCGGTCTAATTTTGAGCGAAAAAGTAACAATTTAAGAATAAAATAATTTGTTGTTGTCCTACTTCCGTATTTCCTCGGTTACTCTTATTATTCATTGAAACTTCGGATTAAAAAGTCGGACGGAAATGTGTTACATTATTTATGTAAAAGAAATAGTTATTTAGCTGCATTCCTGGATTGGATAATAACTTCATTGTTCGCAAATGCGGACATTACTTTATCGAGATTTTTTATTTATAATTAGAATCTAATGATCTTTTTCAGAATTTGATATCTTAAAAATAAAACCTCTTACGTATCAGCGGCATCTTGTAGTTCTCGATAGAGATACCTTACTGACCGTCTCTTCGTTAAAAGCAAGACCGACAAACAGACAGACAGACAGACAGACTAAATTCCGCCAAAAATTCAAATTAACGTCGGAAATAATATCAGCGACTCAGAAATCCCCCTTCTTAGTACCGGTCGGTACCAGACACTATCAACCAACCAGACCTGTGTGCAGCAAGGCTAAATAAGGCAATAAGGGTAGAAAGGTGTAAGTTTTTTTTAATTCAATTTTTTTAACTTAAAAGTAATAGATTTGATGGGAAATAATAAATATTACCCCCCCCCCCCCCCCCCCCCCCCACAGCCGACGGCCGTTTCACCACCTCCATCCCCAGCAACCGGGGCCGCTTCCTCACCGTGGCCGACCAGCTCCTCTCCGGCCGTATCTGCATCGCGAGTATGTCGGTGGGCTGCACCAAGGCGGCGCTCGCCATCGCGTTCCGATACGCGGCGACCCGTCTGGCTGTCGGACCGACCGGACGGTCGGACACCCCGATACTCCGGTACGAGCTGCAGCAACGCGCGCTGCTCCCGCTGCTAGCCGCCACCGTCGCCATGAACGTGGGGGTCGACTACGTGAAGGACCGGTACGCGACGGCCGGCACGGACGAGCACAACGAGCTAGTCACAATGTGCTGTGCGATTAAACCGCTGGTGTCGTGGCACGGGGAGGAGGTTGCTACGGTGTGTCGGGAGCGGTGCGGCGGCCAGGGCTACCTGTCGGCCAATCGTTTCGGTATATTCGTAGGGTTGACGCACGCCTCAATGACGGCTGAAGGCGACAACAGCGTTCTCATGCAAAAAGTAGCTAAAGAGCGGTTGGCTGTGTTCGAACCCGAGGACTTCGGTTCGGCCCCCGCCGCTGATTTCGACTCGGTTGAGTTCCTTCATTACCTCCTGCGACGCCGGGAGGACGCCGTGTTTATGGAGTTAGGCGGCGCGCTGTCGGCCGTCGGGGGGGCCGCCGGGGTCTACGACGCCTGGATGTGCCGACTCAGCGACGAGGTCCAACACGCGGCGCGCAGCTACGCCGAGCGACTGGTCAGCGCCGCCTTCATCGATCGCGTCTCCGGCGCGGATCCGGCCATCCAACCCGTATTAACTCGTCTCTATAAACTCTACGCGCTCGCCGCGATCGAACGCGACCTCGCTTACTATATGTGCTCGGGTATCCTGACGACGGAGGCCGCGTCCGCTGTGGGTCCGGCCGTCCGGGGGCTGTGCCGCCACATGGCGCCGCAGTCCCTCGCTATCGCCGACGCCTTCGGGACTCCCGATTGGATGCTCTCGGCTCCCATCGCTCGCGATTGGATCGCCTACAACGATTACGACAATCAGGGCGAAGTTATCGACTTTTAGCTTCTACGGCTAATTGAATGCTAACTTAGCTAATGATGATGTGCTACTGTTAACGAACAATTTATCAATAATAATATATTTATTTGCTCCTTTTATTTATAAATTATATAACTAAATGTCCAATTTATAATAATTGGTAATTCTCAGTAACTTTTATAATTCTTCTGTGAGGGAGATTTATCACTTTCTACTTATCCCATAATAAAAGGCTGTAGTTTGATTTGAAATTTTTGTTTAGCATTTCTGTTTTTTTAAATCTCAATATTTATTTACAATGATACCTAAATACCTTGCCATTATATTAATAAAATAAAATAAAATAAATTATTACCCTTTTATCCGAATTTGAGAGGTTACAGAATTTATGTGATAAAGTTTGGGAGATAAAGTGTACTCATATAAGTCATTGGTGTGATATAAAGTACTGTCATACGACTCGGTCCATCTGATATCAGCTCAGCTCTGCATATCATTACTGTATCATAGTGGGGTGATATCCATGGTCGAGGAACAATGGGGATATAATGCCAGTGTAAACAACCGCGAAATCGCGCAAAGGTCCGCGTCTACTAACGCACGAACTGTCTCCTCCTTGAATGGCTTACTAACAATCTTACTACAAATTCCACCGGATAGAAGGATTCCTCTCGGACATACATATCGCCTTGCAATCAATCTACTAAGGTCTCGCAACAGAAAAATATGCGGTTTTTGTGAATTTTAAAAAGTCCTTCGACTTCGTCAACAGGGACTTATACAACTTCGGAGTAAAAGGTAAAACTTTTGATATTATTAAGGATCTACTTTGTAATAATTATATCCGGATTTTCGACGGTCTTCGTCAATCAAATATTATTCATTCATAATTAAGAAAAATAAAGGCCGGTTTTCTCTTGTTTAAAATCAAAATATATCCTCTATCATTTTATTGTCTCCCCATTTTTGCCCGCTTCTCTCACTCCCGAGTTTAAAACAGCTCGACAAAATTAAATAATCTTATATCAAAAGACTACTAGATTACATAAATCAGCTTCTTCGACATTGTCCCTTTATTTAGTTCAACAACAGTCATTTACTGAAGACGTTTTAGAAAAATATGTGATTTGATTACCCAGTACTGTGAATTCCGCGCGGATCGTGAGAGAAACTTCATCATCGAATACTACATGATGGGTCCTGCTTTCCACTCGGTCACCTGGTTACAGGCAAAACAAAGAAACGGGTCAGAGTAAAACGCGGATCCGGATTCTACATTTAACATTGTCATTACGGAAGTCGATTTTGTTTACATTTTTATAACTCCCAAAAATAAAACTATAACCTGTTCTATTGACTGTAGTTTATTGTTTTGGTTAAAATAACGTGCAACTGTAACCTGCTCTTTTCCCTTAATTGATAATTTTTGAATCCGGATCCGCGTTTTACACCTACCCCAAAGAAACCGTCACGTACCGGTAGTTGCCAGAGCAACAACCACGGTTTCCACCACCATATATGCGCCACCTCCCGGCCGTTTCACGAACCATCCCACACCTGTATCTGCCGGTCTGCTCCAATCGGTACCGAACTAACCGCCCTTTAGTAGTCCAAGGACAGGATACGACTTACGTTCTAGTAACTGTTCCGTGCTCCTCATTAATCACTTACTATTTGTGCTGTTTTTGTTTGAAATATATATTTTACCTCGATTTGAGGCGTAAAGGAAAAAGAAACAACGGAGTGAATACTAGAGGTCTCGTTACGCGGACCTAAAAATAGGAGGGCCATTAATCAACATGAGCCAGCGTCGTAAATATCCATTCCAGAACATTTATTTAGCATGAGTCAACCAGTAGTAGTGTGAGTATAGTGGGTCAAACATAAGGAGAAACATTATAGTAAAGTAAAGCTGACCTGTTTCTATTGGCTGTCGGGCTGCAGCCGTAAATGGCTTGGGTATGATTATATTCACATTTTACTGCAATATACTCACATTTGCATAGCATTGATTACATTACAGTATATTAGATGAGTCTAGACGCTACACCACCCCCTCCGACATCACAGCCCCTTCACAACGCTCTTACTTAAGTTTACGTCCCCGAACCGAAACATACATTAATATTCGATCTGACAAATTAATGTCTTTTCTTGACTGACAGATTAATGGATAACATTAAAATACGCTAAATTTAAATTTCACTGTTTACTGGTAGGCCTTGGTACTTGCACTTGCACTGACTCGTAGCCTATCTTGCATCTGGCCTAGGCAACAAGTCCCTAAAAGGTGCCACCCTGCTCCATAGCGCGGTAAATTCAAATGATTGAAAGTCATGTAATTTGTACTGGAAAGGGTGGCAGATCAGATCTGCTACCTATATTTTGGCGGTAAATTCAAATCTGTTTTAACATTGAATACATGAATAGAGTAAGACTAAATGTAATTCATTGAATCAGAATAAATTATTTCTTATCGGTTAACTCACTCATCCGTTATTGTTGTTGTTTTATCTATTCTGGGACTTCGAGCAGCACGTGAACAACTAAGCTGACTGGTTAACTAGTCTGGGACTTCGAGCAAAATTGCAAATTGAGGAGGGGGGGGGGGGGGGGGGGGGGGGGTCGGGGGATTTGGCTTAACTTCTATCAGTAAAATGTAAAGAACATTTATTATTTGCTTGTATCAGTTATAATTACATCAGAACATAATAATTATAACAATATAGCAGGGAACTGATATAGTAAAATATATTTTCGTGCAATACTTACCGGAACCTGTAGTTACTGTATGGTTTGGTGCAATTTTTCTTGTGGTAGTTGGGTTGGGTTATGTAGCACTAAAATCGATTTGGTATTTTGTTTTTTGATGGGCCTTAGTGCCTGAGTACTAACAGTGGCCAAAAGTGGCCCTAAATGCTAAGAGTATCTGAGGGAATAAGACCCCATGTCCTATTTTATTGTTTTAGTAAAATATATCGCAGGTAGGCCGACCTACTGTAATTACAATATGTGTATAATGCTTCTGCCTATACTGCTATATCTGTCCCAGACATGTCCCAGACTTGTTAACCAGGCAGCATTTATAATTGTATACGTGCTGCTCGAAATCCCAGACTAGTTAACCAGTCAGCTTAGTTTTTCACGTGCTGCTCGAAGTCCCAGACTAGTTAACGTGCAGGTTTAGTTGTTCACGTGCTGCTCGGAGTCCCAGACTAGGTAACCAGCCAGTTTAGTTGTTCACGTGCTGCTCGAAGCCCCAGACAAGTTAACGTGCTGGTTTAGTTGTTCACGTGCTGCTCAAAGTCCCAGACTAGGTAACCAGCCAGTTTAGTTGTTTCACATGGTGCTCGAAGCCCCAGACTACCGGTAGTTAGCGTGCTGGTTTAGTTGTTCACGTGCTGCTCGAAGTCCCAGAATAGATAAATCAACAACGTTAACGGATGAGTGAGTTAAACCGATAATAAATAATTGAATTCAATGAATGAATTCAATGAATTACATTGGCAGATTGGTCTTACTCTATTCATGTATTCAATGTTAAAACAAATTTGAATTTACCGCCAATATATAGGTGGCAGTGGCAGATCTGATCTGCCACCCTTTCCAGTACAAATAACATGTCTTTCAATCATTTGAATTTCCCGCGCTATGGAGCAGGGTGGCACCTTTTAGGGACTTGTGGCCTAGGCAGCTAGCTAATATTTACTGATTTAGGCCCTACAGCCACAGCCCTACGCAAAAATCACCGACTTTGGGATTATTCCTACTGCTGTACTGTCCTACCCGTAGCTCCATGGGTATTAGTACGTTTGAACGACACTAGCCAAACAATCATGAAATCGGATAGAAACTTATAAAAATTGTTACCGGTACCGGTATAGCAGTACTGTATTGTTAGGCCTACTGCTGTACTGTTACTTACTGGCCTACTGTTTGTATACTGTACTCATGACTATGGCTGAATTAAATTTCATTGAGATTGGGAAACTTATCGAGACTGAGGAGCGCGCTATTGAGTTTGCTCAAAGCGTGGAGCTTCTCCCCGAACTCTACAACAAAATGGGCAACCAACCCTACGTCTTTGTTCTTTTCCGGGTTGTACTGCGCAAGCTAAAATTACGCTGAAGGACAGGCAGACAGGGGATTCATGCGGCTTGTTTGGCGTTGCTCCAAGGCTAATAAGCACAAGCAGATAAGCAAACTGCACGTTCTGGAACGTGGTTTGAGAAGAGTCGATTCGAGGTTCGGCAGATTCTGGCCATCTCGTATTCGTTTGCTCTCGAAGTTCGAATGCGTACTGCACATCTGTTGCTAGGCGACATTGTTGGGGTGCAAGGCAATGGATCCCTTGTCGACTAGTACAATTTTATTAGAGAATTAATGTACCGCGATCAAGAGGAGTCAGAGCCAATGGGTGGACCAGGACATATCGTCCAAATCGACGAGACGCTATTGCGGGGAAAACGCAAGAGGAGCACCAACAACCGAGGTCGTTTGCTTGGTGGGGACCACTTTCCGTCACCCGATCTAATTATGGGACGACAGTGGATGGGCCGTGGGTGTTTGGACTGGTATGGAAACGCCAGATAATAAAGTCGACATCCGCCTCTACCACGTTTTGCATCGTGATGCAGACACCCTCCATCCTATTTTGGAGAAACATGTCGCCGGTGGAACCAAGATACAGTCCGACGAATGGTCTGCGTATTGCGGTGTGAATGTTGGCATAACAAACGCCACAAACCCATGGTCTGCTACCAATGGAACAGGGACCTACATACATGTAAAAGCTTTTGCGGAATTAGCCGGTTATTTTCCCCGTAAAGTACTCTGTAGTTGGTTTAACAGGCATAAAAGGCCGTATCCTTACTGTACTGGTGTTTTAGTGGACATACAAAGCCATTTATTCTGTATGTGTACTTTAGCGGACATAATTAGCAATTCTATGACGCAATGCGCTAGATCCTCTTGAAACAGTGTAGTTACTATGACGACAGCTAACAGCTGAGCTGTACACGTGTAGCTTTTTCCTTGTTCTCTGGTGTTTCTTTGTTCGGTCAACCAATCAGAGCGATTCTCCTGCTTTTTGTACAGAAACCTCCGGGAAATCGCGCAATGCATTATGGGTCAATGTTTACATTTTGTCCTGAGCCTAGAAGACCGGCTTTTGGAATCTCTGTGTTTTCAGTCTTTAGCCCAACATTAGTAGGCTTAATTATAGAACGTATATCTGTTATCTTAGCTAATCATATCAAACCAAACGCATCTCACAACTCACTCACCTAATCATATTGTCAACTACAAACACTGCATTTTTACTGCTATTTACTGTCGGTTATTCATTATATCTGTTGATGGAATATTATTATATTGGAGAATATCAATCAATAATCAGACACCCCAATCTTCTTGATATACTGAAGGTTAGAGAGACCGGTTACATATAACGATTGCGACTTACATTAAAGTGGTTTTGAAGTGAATCTAATGCTATTTCATAGGCCCTACATGTATTGGTTGTTGTTCTCTTTGTATGTGACTAAAATTAGTGAAGGTCGGCAGATCGGTGTGCAGCATTGTGCAGTATTGTGTATGATTGTGACTGATAACAAAGCATCTCCTAAAGAATGCGCCATATACGTGAATCTATAGCCATCCCGTTGTGTCTAGTTTAAGTCATAACTCTGTTTACATATTTAGAGCGCCACATCCTAAAGGAACTGTTAATATTTCCCGAGAGTGAGTAATATTTGTCAGAGATTATATATTACGATCAGTCGAATAATACAGTAGGCCTACACCGCAATACGGTTAGGCTTCCGAATCCAGTCTCCCGGGTATATCCAGCGGGTGAATGATCGCGCATAGACTGGCTTCGGCTAATGTAGTGTATCAAATACTTGTCATAGGCTAAAGACGATCTATTATCTAGAAGACATCCCAATTTGGCAGGTTAAACTGCTAAAGGTCTGAAAGCGCAAACAATAACAGATAAAGCTTCTGTATTGCAGTAGGCAATAAAGCTGAAGTACCGGTCAACCGGTACCTAGTAGGCCTGACTACCTAACCACCCGGACCGGTACCTACAGCAGTACAGGTACAGCAGTATTATTCAATTTTGATAATTATATACCGGTAGGCCTTAATAATTAATCAGGGACTGCAGCCCTGGTTTTTTATTGAGATTTTACTTATTTCTGTCAGTTTTATTTACTTGTAGGTTAATATTGAGCAGAAGACGTGTAAGCCTGCCCAGATTGTACAGATAATTTGTAGGCTGGACTGTTGTCTGACTGTTGTTAAGTCTGAAGGGACTGTAGTGTGTGTAGAGTGTATGTCCGATAAATTACTAGTTAGGAAAGTAGGGGCTTCCAGTGCTGTGAGGTAAACCCCCTCGAAAGAATAAGTCGTACTACTCGGTTAGAACGCATACTAACTAACCATTTCGGAGTCTGCATATACTGTAGTTTGTTTAGGCTTGATAGTAGTCTGCCAGCGTTTGGTCTGTACTTTGTTTGTGTAGTTTGTACGGGTAGCGTAATATTTCTTATTTAGATAATTTGTAGGCTGGATTTTGTCTGGCTGTTGTTAGGTCTGAAGAGATTTCGGTGTGTGTAGAGTGTATGTCCGATAAAGTGCCAGTTGGGAACGTAGGGGCTTCCAGAGCTGTGAGGTAAACCCCCTCGAAAGAATAAGTCGTACTACTCGGTTAGAACGCATACTAACTAACCATTTCGGAGTCTGCATATACCGTAGTTTGTTTAGGCTCGATAGTAGTCTGTCAGTATTTGGTCTGCATTTTGTTTGAGTAGTCTGTACGCGTAGCGTAATATTTATTATTCAGAGTTTATGCGATTATTCGCAACATTCATATCCCCAAGTTTATTCCTACAGTAATTGTGCTTGTTATATATACCGTTATAGTTAAATTAACCCCGGTACTACATCAGGGCTGCTTGGCGTAGGTAAAGACTGGTGATTTTGTACCCCGGTCACTCCAGCAGATACCGTGGTTCTTTTGGCTGTTCAAGTATTTTTAACTACTGATTATTTGTTGTATAAGTACTTGTACCTAATTTAGGGTTTAGTGTACAGTGCTTCCCGAAGGTGATTAGTGTGTGGGCAGTATATTTGTGTTGTAAAGTGGTTAATAGGCACGTTGGTTCTGGTAGACCGCGGTAATTAACTTCTAGGTAGGAACACTCCGTGATACATAACGTAGTACTTATAGCGATACGGCTATAAGTCGTCAGACGGTGGCATTTTTCCTATCTGGACAATGCAGTATATTTACTACTACTTATTATTTTCAAATACCTATTATTTTCAAATACCGTAGTACCCTGTCCGTTGTAATAACCAGATAATCTAACCCTTTGTTAGGCTGGTTTGTAGACTTCTTGTAAAATTACCCTAAAAATTCGTACTTGTAATTTTTGTGTTTATTTAGAGATTGTAATCTCACCCGAATTGTACGTAATTTGTAGTATTAAGTAACTTAGGTAAATTAGAATTATTAGTATTAGTGTCCAACAAGTAGCACTTCACTGAGAGCGCACAGCTTCTGTGTAGTGACTACCCCAGAAATAATAACATTTATTTCAAATATTGACAAAACCCATTTTAACGGGTATATGTATTATAAATCAACTCAAACCGATTTATAAAATAGTAGGCCTGCCATACAACAATTAGGTCTTAATATCAGTTGGACTACTGCTTAAATAACGGTAATAAAGTAAGTTAAAGTAACCAAGTAACCCCTAAAATTCAGAAATTCAATTATTCCAAAATAATTGACATACCGGTATTTACCATAGGCTTATTATATTTATTTCTATAAATTTAGGCTGAAATCATACCGGTATTCTGTAATTATACTTATATATATACTATAAGTGTAAACTGTATACCGGTATTCACGATAGGCCTATTATATATTTATAAATTTTGGCTGAAATTATACTGGTATTCTGTAATTAATTCTAATTCTAATCCATAATTATACTTATATATACTATAAGTGTAAACTGTATACCGGTATTCACGATAGGCCTATTATATATTTATAAATTTAGGCTGAAATTATACCGGTATTCTGTAATTAATTCTAATCCATAATTATACTTATATATACTATAAGTGTAAGCTGTATACCGGTATTCACGATAGGCTTATTATATATTGCTATATATTTGGGCTGAAATTACATACCGGTATTCTGTGACAAACCTAGTCTGTAATAATACTTATATATATACTATAAGCATACCGGTATTCTAATATATTATATATATATATCACGCTACACTGAGTAGCAGTATCGGTAATTAATTACTAGGCTAACAGTTGATACTGAATTACTAGACTTGCTTTGACTGTAACATAGCAGTAGGCATTCAACTGTACAAGCAAACATGTCTGACACCAAGCAAAACCTGTCAGACAGTCTCCTAGATACGACCATCTGTGACCCAGACAGGAGTGTGGAACGTGTGAGACTGAAGTTCAACTCACCTCCTACTGTAAGAAAGATCATTCCCCCAGTAGTAATATCAGAACCTAGGCTGGTCCAACACCGTAGGTCTGTCATAGGCACTAGAGCTCAGGTCAAGCGGGACCAAGAAGCAGCGGAACAGCAACCACCCGCGAGCCGAGAACTTATTTCTCAGCGGCCCGACAGCTCCAGTAGTGCGGATACTGTAGAGCTGACACCCGAGCACGGAGCAAAGATGACAGATGCGGTTTATTCGGACCCCCTTCTCATCCTTCCTGCAGCCGTACTCACTAGGTTATTGATTGCGGTGGAGGAACACCAGATTGATTGGGCGAAAAGTAAGCGATCGACTAAGGGTAGTTATGCGGAGTAGTCAAGGGAAGAACTGAAGTCTATTGTCGAGTCGCAATGGAACTTCCCCGGACCCGGACTCCCGTTTGATTTATCGGAAGCTGCCTGGGAAGACATACACAGGATGGGAGTAACCAAGGAAACCATCGATCCAGCTGTGTGGAAGAGGTCCGCAGCCGGATACGTACAGTGATTCTTCAGCTCCATGGGGCGATTAGAAGAACAATTGTTTGGACAACCACAAGGACCTCAAGAGCAGGGAGATCTGCTTTATCAAGTTCGAGAAAGAATTCTAAGAATCAGACTAATCCTATCGGCCTTTGAGGAGGCTTCGAAAAGAAGACAAGACACTTCGTTGCAAGTTGCCGTAAAGACTTGGTTACAGCGGTTGAGTCTCCAAGTTCAAATAACTGCCCCTTGGAAATCTCAGTTATCTGAGCGCTCAACCCATGAAGAATCCACAGACGCTAGATTTTCCCAAGTGGAAAGTGAAGCGACGGTAGAGAAGCCGCATAAGAGGGATGCTATTGATATCTATCTGTCGGACTATCAACGTTTTGTAGGAGATGAAGAGTTGAGGAGAAGGTTAGATGGACTTAGCCCTAACAGTGAAGGAGCCAAGCTTGTGTTGGACGCAATCGATGTGGATATGAGAGCTGCGAACCAAGCTGAATTTGATGAACGCCTCCGCATCACTAGAGTCCAAGAAGAACAAGTAAAGAAAAAACGTATAGAAGACAGAAAGATAGCAGCAGCGGCAGCAGCAGAGGCAGAGGCAGAAAGAAAAGTGGCGGCGGCAGCAGTAGAAGCAGAAAGAAAAGCGGCAGAAGTGGAAAGGAAAGCGGCAGAAGTGGAAAGAAAGGCGGCAGCGGCAGCAGTAGAAGCAGAAAGAAAAGCGGCAGAAGTGGAAAGAAAAGCGGCAGCGGCAGCAGTAGAAGCAGAAAGAAAGCGAGCAGTGGCAGAAGCAGAACGAAGAGCAGCTGAAGAGACCACCCAACTGGAGTTGGAGGATATTCAGGAGAGTCGGGACTGCATAAATAAACAGTTAACAGCTAGTCAAATGCAGATGATGAGTCGATCTACTCCCAAGAGACAGGGTTTTACATCATCAGATGAAGGTGATACAACAGACCCTAAAGGCGGAGGAAATCGATCTCGTCTCAGCAGACGTAGAAGAATGTCCCACCGTCAGAAATTGCCTGATTTGCCCCCAGCTGTTCGAAAGCAACTAGTTAGCACAGACTTAGGTAGTACAGAACCCCCAGACCAAATTATTAAAATAGATAGACTCCCTACTATAGTAGATGAGCCTGAAATAATTAGGCCTGTTCTCGAATCCACCCCTTCGGTGATAGAGACACCTGTACTCCCAGAACCTACCTCTAGATTCCCTTTGCATAGCACTAAGCTACCTGTGCCCAGCAGAACAGCCCAGGAGACAGTTCATGTTCTGGACTCCGAGCGAAATATTAATGATTTGTCGCCCGTTGTCCCTCGTCCGCCCGCTACAACGTTGGCGGCTCCCGCTTCGGCGGTCGAGGGGGTGGATGAGAGACGGCGGGGGATGGATCTCCTGCTCGGGCAGATGCAGGAGACTGTCAAGCAGTTCAAGGGCACAGTAAGGGAAAGTAGGTTAGAGTTGCAAGAAGTGCAGCAAAGTATCACATTAGAACGCGATAAATTAGTAAATACACAAAAGGGTATACCACCACCCCCGGTAACAATGTGTCAACCTGTTAGGTCTGAAGTATCTCATGCGCAAGGTGTGGAGCCCACACGCATCTATACTGCTAGCGAAGTAGAAACTCCTATAGTGAACCCTATTAAGGGTAATTATAAACCTGTTGACAATGATATTCCCTATAGACTTGATCATAATCCGAGAAATTTATATACCGATAACTCGATATTAAATAACACGATGGCCCAAGAAAGTTTTACGCGTCAAATGGCTAGAACCGAAGCCCGTCAAGCGGTAAAGGTGGGAGAGATCGTCAAGTTCAATGGAGATGAGATGAAATGGTTACCTTTTAATGAATATTACAAAGATAACATACAGAACTCTGTGCTATCTAACGGAGAGAAACTTAGATTCCTCATCGAGTGCTTGGAAGGATCTCCCAAGTTAATGGCGTTAAAGTTTATTGGACATCCAGATGGATTAAGACAAGTTTGGGATACACTAAACATCAGGTATGGTAATAGGAATAACATAGCTAAATATTTGTATGCAAAATTAGTAGCGCCCCGAAAGTTCATTAGCAGCGGGATTATAGAGTTTTCCGATGAGATTCAGGAGATCTGTAGACAATTAGATTGGCTAGGTAAGTCTCATGAATATCAGAGTTCTATGGTTATTGGAGCTGTGGCCTCTACTTTACCGAAGGGTGGAGTAGGTACACGCTGGGATAAGAAAGTGTTATATATGATGGAACAGCAACGACGAGACCCTACCATGGCTGATCTCATGTCATTCTTAGATGGAGAAGTGAAATTACAACTCCTAAAGCAGTCCAGAGAGAAGACACCGGAAAACAAGGTAAGTGAGCAACCCGTTTCTAGGAGAAAGGTAACACCAGTGTGTTATACAGACGACGGCGAAAGCCAGACTTCTCAAGGAGAGGATAGCGGGAAAGACACTGAAAGATCTTATTATGTAAATAAAACGCCTAAAGAACAGGTAAGTAAATTCAAGTCTCGAACCAATGACAGGAGAGAACAGGTAAGAAAAACTCCTCATACGTCTCCCAAGAGAATTCAGGTGAGAAAGCCCGAAGAAAGAACGAGTGTGCACAATGTTATTCAAAATAAGGTAAGTAACATCAAACCGAAATGTGCGCTATGTGACGGGACCCACCGTTTGAATATGTGTGATGAATTCCTGAAGAAATCATTAACGGAGAGACGGGAAGTCATGTGGGATGAGCGGTTGTGTTATAATTGCCTCAGACAAGGACACCAACGGCGAACCTGTTACTCCGACACAAGGTGTGCAAAGTGCGGTGCGAAACATCATATCTTGTTGCACACTGAATTCGAACGAAACAGCCCGAGTCAGGTAAGTGATTCCGAACTACATGTCCAATTCAGTGATGTGAACGACACTGACCAAAGTTCTGAGATGGAAGGATTCTATACGGATGAATTCCCCGACGAAGATGAATCCTGTTACATGATAAATACCGCAGTGTATCGAGCACTTACGTATGAAAAAGACACAGACAGCGACCTCACCCTAACTACTTCTGATCGACAACCATCTTGGAAAGCGCCAACTTCCAATGTAGGAATCCGAGAATTTCCTGTAGTACAGTTAAGGGTCCACGGACCTAAAAGGAGTTATATAGTGAACGCCCTTCTTGACTCCGGTAGTAGGCTACAGGAACATTCATCGACAAAGAACTAGCCGAAGACATCTTTGCTGGACAACCCAAGTTCCGAACTAAGCTAAACATGTCAGGAATTATGCAGGTTTGGAAATCTACAGTAATAGCAGATTATTATGTAGGTGCGTTGTCCACCCCCCAGGATGAACTAGGAGAACATAGTATAAGGTCAGTAAAAATGGTTGCGATAAAAAACTTCGCTACCAGCCAAGTGGAACCTTATAACTGGGATGAGGACGATTTCACCCAGCAGCTCGAAATACCTAGATTCAACACCGATTACCCTGGAGTGCAAATACTCATCGGTCAAAACGCACATGAAGCGCTCGAGACATTGGAGAAACGGCCTGCTCAACCGCAACCACTACAAGCTTATGCGGGAAGAACTAGAGTGGGTTGGTACTTTACTGGCCCTTCCCGTAGAACTCTCATGGTAAGATTACCGAAAGATCAGGTATATCAGGTAAGAGAATGGGAAGTTGAGAGCAGTGAGTTAGACGATCCAACTGAGGGAACACCATACTCCTCAGATAATGACAATGTCCACCAACTCTTCGATGAGGAGAATACCATTGATCTCCTTAAGGAAAACGAGACTTGGCAAAACCAAGTGAACTTATGTCAGCTACTCCGTCCATCAGAACGAGACGACTATAACGACGAACTGAATGACGTCATTGAACGTTGTAATGCCAAGACTCGGGATGAACACGCCGTACGATTCTTTACTCAAGAGGCTGTAGAGCCCAATTCCTACGATAAGGCCCTATCGGTAGAAGAAGAAAGAGCCAAGCAGATCCAAGAGACAACTACACGTTTTCTTAAAGATCAAGGTAGATATGAAATCGGTCTACCTTTCCGAAAGCGAGAACCAAAGTTCATAAACAACAGACCCTTGGCGGAGAAAAGAATTGCTCAACTACATCGACGCCTTACGGCAAATTCTTCAGCTAAAGAAATGTATCAAACGCAGTTGAGGAAATTTATTAGCAAGGGATATGCGGAGCGAGTGCCGGAAGAAACACCTATAACCGAGAGAACGTATTATTTAACTCACCATTACGTTCCCAAACCCGGTAAACCCCATGAGGTACGAGTGGTGTTTGACGGCTCCGCCCTCTATATGGGCCAATCCCTTAATTCTGAATTGTTACCCGGACCCAACTTACTCCAATCCTTGTTGGGAATACTTTTAAGATTACGACAATATTCAATCGCTTTCGCCTCAGATATAGAAGGCATGTTCTTACAAGTCAAGGCGCTAGATAGGGATCGAGATAGCCTACGATTTCTGTGGTGGCCTGAAGGAGATCTCAACCAGAAACCGGTGGAGTACTGGATGACCATCCAGGCTTTTGGGATAATCTCAAGCCCTTCAAACGCCTGTTCAGTGGTACGCACCACTGCGGATGACAACCGAGAAGCCTTCTCTAAAGAGGTGATTGACAACATCAAACGGGATATATACATGGACGATAATCTAAAGTCCCTTCCATCAGTCGAAGAAGCCATTGATGTCGCTAAAGGAACGGTAGAGTGCTTAAAAAGAGGTGGATTTCGATTAACTAAATTCACCAGCAACTCCCGTGAGTTTCTGGAGTTGATCCCAGTAGAAGATCGAGGAGCGAAAGACCTAGATCTAATCAAAGATGATCTTCCAGAAACCAAGACACTTGGTTTGAAATGGGACACAGAGAGAGATATCCTGTTTTTCCAGCTAAAACAGCGAGATAATCCAGTTCGGACTAAACGGATTTGTTTAAGTATCCTGAGCACTTATTTCGATCCATTGGGATTTATTAGCCCAGTTATATTGATTGCTCGGAGTTTAGTACAACAAATGTGGCTTGAAAACCACTCACGGGACGATCCACTTAAGGGAGAATTATTAAAGAAGTGGATGAAATGGGAAGATTCTCTACCAGCCATCGAGAACTTTATAATTTCCCGTTCATATTTTGGTCATGTTCTCCCTACGTATTCCTATCAACTCCATGTGTTTGGAGACGCCAGCGATATGGGAATAGGTATAGTAGCCTACCTAAGAGTGGAAACTCCGGATGGGATCAAAGTCGCCTTGGTTACCTCTAAGGCATTGATAAACAACAAGTTGAAAGTTCCTCGAGCGGAGTTAAAAGCGGCTCTATACGCTACAGCCATCGGCCGGAATGTAACAGAACAGATCGACTATCCACTGGAGAAAACTGTCTATTGGACCGATGCTTTACTCGTGTTGGAGTATATAACCAATGAAGTCTGTCAGTTCAGTGTCTTCGTTACCAACAGAGTAGCCATTATACTCAGTCGCACAACGATGGATCAATGGAGACATTGCCCTGGAACGATCAATCCAGCAGACATCGCCTCCAGGGGAGCTACTCCACAAGAACTGGTAGATACTCCAGACTGGTTAGGTGGACCTGACTTCCTCTACAAAGAAGAAGAAGAATGGCCTCCTCATCTTACTACAGCAGAGATTAGACAGGCCAAGGGAGCGGAGAAAGTCAAACCTAAAACTCGAGCCAGTAAATCGAAGTTATTTAAACCTATGGTAGATCTGTCTGTACTACATACTTCCGGAGACGACGCTTTGGATTAGAAACCCACAGCCACAAATAAGTCTGTAGTGGAAATCCGTGAGAAGGATTGGAAATCTGGAATACCAGACGTCTCGCAAGGACTCTCACCTCTCCTGCAGAGAGCGATACATCACTACAGTTCCTGGAATCGGCTCTGTAAGGCCGTCACATATTTAAAACGATGTTTTCATCATCACTACTCCGGGACGAAGACCAATAGTGATACCGCTCCACTAACATCGGTGCAGGTCCATGTTGTTAAAGATCTTCCCAAATATAAGATATCCGACAGGTTTCTGAAGGAGAAGATCAGTTATCAGGAGCATGAAGAAACCAACAAGCAGATGCTGAGACTCCTGCAATGCTATGAGGATTCCGATAAGTATTTCCTGTTGTTGAGAAATCCACAGATGCGCTTAAGGGATCGTTTCTCTAGCACAATGATAGATGGGTTGATACGTGTTGGAGGAAGATTAACAAATGCTCCATTATCCTTTGACACTAAGTTTCCCATACTCATTAGAAATCTTGAAATACAAGTCAAGATGATTGTAGATGTTCACAGCAAACTTTATCATGCTGGTAGAGAACGAGTTCTTAGCGAAATTCGAACTCGCTATTATTTTTATAAACCCCGTAGAGCTCTGAACCAAGTTCTTAGGAACTGTATACCCTGTAGGAAAGCATTCAGTAGGCCTTTAACACAGCGAGAGGCAGAATTACCTAGGGAACGAGTAAGCTTCTATGAACCACCCTTTACTAATACCGGTGTGGATTTATTTGGCCCTATTGGTATATCGTGCTAGGACTATAGTCAAGAGATGGTGTGTCATCTTTGTTTGTATGACTTGTAGAGCTATCCATCTCGATATGGTGAACGATTTATCTACCAACAGCTTCCTATTAAGCTTACGACGACAGATCGCTCGCTTTGGAACTAGTAACACGATGAGATCTGATAAGGGAACAAACTTCATTGGTGCCAACAATGAAATCAAAGCTTACGTCAAAGATTGGAACCAAAGACAGGTGGACGATCAGCTAAAGGTAACAGCGTCTAGCTGGACCTTCAACGCCGCCGACGCCCCTTGGTGGGGAGGAAGTTGGGAGAGATTAATTAGAAGTGTGAAGACCGCATTTCACTTTATAGTGCCGTGCCGCGCGTATCTCACCGACGAACTTTTGCGGACGTTAATGGAGGAAATCGCCGCCTATCTCAACGAGAGACCGCTTATGCCAGTCTCATCGAGTCCCGATTCCCTGGAAGCGCTAACACCCGTGCACTTCCTACTGAAGAAACCTGTAGCCATGCTCCCACAATCGGAAATCACAGACGGAGACGAATACTGCCGGCAAACTTGGCAACTTATGCAGTTGTTATCCCGTCGTTTCGCTGACCATTTCGAAAAGCACTATCTGCCCACGCTACAACTTCGAACGAAGTGGTTTGCGCAGCAAGAAAACGTCAGCGCTGGAGACATGGTCCTTATTGTGGATGCAGATCTTCCACGTAAGCGGTGGCAGACAGGTCGTATCATCGAGACTCACATCTCGGATGACGGTTTGGTGCGATCGGTAGAACTCGTCGTCATGCGACGTAACTTCAAGAAACCGGGAATTGTCTTCGAGACACAGCAGCTCAATCGCCCAGTTGGTCGCTTATGTTTACTGGAAAGAGACAGAGAACTCTCCGGAAACTATGGAAGACAAGATACTCTTCCCACGACCACCTCCCTAATCCAACAAACATCTAGGGACTCCCCAACGTAACAGCGTCTGGAGTGGGTGTGTGACTATATTATTTTATATTTGTTTTATTATTTTATATTTATTTAATTTAATTTAATTTCGTACACCAAATATACAGATGGGTACACAAAGCACAATAGGTTAATAATACAAGCACTATTATAAAATAATATGATATGTCTAAGTACTGCAGATCTAAGAAGGTAATTAATTATGATGAGGATACACTATTTAAAATATTACTCAATTCCTGGCGGGTAAAGCCATCTACAATACCTCCGTTGTTTAGGCACCAAATAATTTCCCTACAAAAATTAACTCGCCACTTATCTGCGTTCAGTAACGGTACATAAGTAAGATTAGATACCGCACGAGATGTCAGCAATTCAAGATTAAATATGTTACACATGTTTCCTATTTCTCGTAAATTTCTCCCAGACCGGGTACGACAATCAACTAAACATATATTAGCAAGAAAACGAATGCACATTTTGTTAGACCTACGTAATGATAAACAAAATGAAACGAAGCGAGAGTAAAGCATAATACACGGGTGTTTAAACTGCACTAGGTTTTCAACAATATATCGATGAGAATTAAATGGTAATCCAAAAATCATTCTAACATTTACATTCCAGGTGCTAAAAATTCTTATACATGTTGGCGAAAGAAGGTTCCACAGGTTACTACCGTAGAAACTAGTGCAATAACTACGTTGTACATTGCAAAGCACAAACGGGTCCGAAAAATATAGTTCCTGCCTTAAGGCATTCAATTTGCCTATAAACTGCCCTCGTTTACGCACGATATCAGATTCCATTGAGTTTTTAAAGTCAAGAAGGTTACCGAGATGCAGCGCCTCCTTAACCCATGGAAGAGGCGAACCGTTCAACTTAATTGTCGCTAAAGGCTTAACCCAGACCCGCCCGAAAGCTATACACTTTGACTTGGACTTGTCCGGATTCGGATTCGTGCTGAATATTAACTTGTTTTCCGATGCAAACTCTTCGCACAATTTAACCATATGCTGAAGGCCTACGATGGACGGACATAGCAAAAATAGGTCATCGGCATAACCAACCGCCCCAAAATATACAGACCCCACGAAGCAACCTACTTTGGAATTTCTTAATTTCCTAAACAGCTTATCAAGTAAGATACAGAATAAGATTGGCGAGGCAACAGACCCTTGGCGTACCCCATTGGACGATGTAAAAGACTCAGAATGCGTATTATTCCATCGCACTACACAAGATTGATTATTGTAGATAAATAACAGAGACCGGATGTAAAACGGAGAAAACCCCTTCTTTAAGAGCTCAAGGAACAGCTTGCACCATTCCACCATATCAAATGCTTTAGAAAGATCAAGCAAACAGCCAAACACTGGAGTTGCATTTCTGGAATAGAAACTAATTACCTCAGTTGCAGCCCAAGTACACTGAGTGGTACTAGATCCCCGTTGAAACCCAAACTGTAACTCATCCAATTTTAAACAATCAGCCTGTGCGAGTAGCATCACCCATTCAAACAATTTAATCAGGAGAGACGACAAAGCGATGGCCCTATAATTTCCGGATACTGTATCATCGCCCAACTTATCCTTGATCAATGGAATGATAACACAATTCAAAAGAAATTGCGGAACGAATCCGTGAGTCAAAAAGGAATTAAATAGATTACTGAGATGAAAACAAAGTTCAGGAGGACCATGGATTAGACAGTCAGAATCAAAGCCAAAAGTCACATCTGTTTTAGAACTTTTTAGTCTGTGGAGACCCTCAGCAACTAAATCCGGAGAAACCCGAGGAACATCGTCCAGAGTACAATTTACCAACTTGGCATCAATTAGTGCCTTCAATGCTTCTAAATCTGAATTGTATGGCTGATTATACAAAGATGAATAGATTCCCGCAAATCGATCGGCGATAGACTGCGGGTCTGTACAACCATCGATCGATGAACTAACATTATTCGATGAGAAACGGAGATTCCTTATTTCCTTAAAGATGTCAGTATTATTCAACAAGCAGGCCTCAATTAATTTATCCCTTCGCACATTATCAGCTGAGCGTTTCACCCGGCGAACAGCATATTTATACTGAGCGCGAGAGACCCTTCGCATATGATATAAGTGGCTATTTTGTGATACATTTGGGCAACCCGCCGAGACCCACAAGGAATGCCAAAACATAGCATCATCTCTGAACGGTTTCACCCGTTCAGACCACCCGGGGATAATAGGATGATTAAAGGGGGATCCCCTACTTCCATTACTACGATGTAAAATATTACTGCTACACTGGTCAATAGCTTCCAATATATCTAAGGCATATTTCTCAGTAGATAACAAATGTTCTGGAACATTACAAAAAATATTATTACACTGAGTACACATAGGCAGCGGTTCTGCTAATGAATTCAATCTGATAGTTAATTGGTTAATAAATTCACGTTGCTGATCATTAGTGGAACGTTTAAATTTTACATTACCTTCACCTATATTACTACCATTATCATTATCATTGCTATCGCATTGCACATTTGAAACATTTACTTTAAACTTAAGAAAAATTGGGGAATGAAATGACAAATTGACACCAGTATGAATAACACCTGAATCAAAAATATTTTCACAAAATTGTGAATTACTGAAAAAATGATCCAACGTTGAATGAAATGCTGAATTCTCTCTAAAACATGTATATGTATAGTCAACTGGGTAAGAATCCCAAAGGCGATCGAATTGAAATTCTTGTAGCATTTGATTAATTAAACTACAGTGCATCGTAGTGCGGCAGAAGTCAGCATTAAAATCCCCTGTGAGCAGAATATTGCACTGATTAACTGATAAAATAATATCTTTAATATCGTTTATTGTCATAAGTAAATCGTCGCTGATATTATTATCACGCGAGTCAACCGGAAAATAAGAATTGATAATAACCAATGGTTTATCATTTGGTAAATGTAAACGTATTGCTTGTAAACGCGTATTCTTCACATTTATTCTAGAAATGTATTTAGATAATTTATTTCGAAAAATATAACATAATCCACCTGATGGCCTGCCTGCACGGATTTCATTCACGGGATAAGTTGCAGGCTGTATTATGCACTGATAGTCGCTAAAAGCTGATTTTATTATATAACTATTCTCTCTTAGCACAAAGTGTTCTTGCAAACAGACTATGTCACTCCCTAATAATAACATATTTATAAATTCCCGTTTATCCGGCGACAAACCAGTGCTATTGTAGGATGAAATACAAAAACTATTGTTAACAACAGTAGGATTTGAGGTAGCCATTTTAGTATAATATTGAGTTTAGAATATATACACGCTAATGCTAAAATTTAAATAACAAAAAGATTATGAAATGACATCACGACCCCTGATCATGTATTATTATCAATGCGCCCCTGCGAGTTATTACTATAATAACGCCAAGGTCGAACACAAATCCCAGCTCCCCACGTTTCAGGGGAGAGTGCCTTCTGATAAGCAGACTGCGGAACTGATATCTTATAACTATTCGATCTGGTATCGCTATGGGACTTTATTTCAATGTCTGAGACCTGGATTGTGATACCTGATTCAGCGAGATCGGAAACTAGATCAGCGGTAGTTACCGACTTGTGAACTCGGAAGACGAAGATGTTAGCCGGAGCAGCTTTTGTTTTACGAGCAGAAACCCCAGACGCCCCGGTTCCTGCACTACCACCGGTACCGACGATATGTCGTCGCCGTTGTTTACGCTGGAGCTGGAATGGCCCCCCCTCATCCACCGGAATCTCCAGCACGTCAGGATGGCTGGCAGGCGGACCACCGCCCCCGTCATCGCCGGAGGTGGATGCCGGTCTCGGTCGCTTAGCACTGCCTGCCTGTGACGTGACAGATAAGGCGTGATACGGATTGGAACGCAAGGTTGCCGATGGTGTAGCTGGCCTTCGAAGTTCTGGTGCAGGTGAATACGACCGATGAGCTACCGTCTTTGGTCGAACACTCTGAGCGCCTGGCGATTCACGATAAACAGGACTCCCGGAGCGAGTATGTACTCCCTTTGCAGATAGCGCCTCTCGATACGAGAGACCTGGACGTGATAGACGTGGTCCACCTTCCGTAGCTTTACCGTTACCGGAACATCGACGGAATATGTATGTATTATTATGTAATTTTATTATAATCGTTTTCTTTAATTTTATTTAGTAGAATGTTATTTTAGCGATTATTTAGTAGATTAGTGCAATATATATTAGTGTTTATTATTTAATTACTTATATATTATATATTTAGTGCGACGGCGAGAAATAATTCTTTTCTCTTTCCTTACTGTCCGTATTACATTACAAATACGTAACTACAGTAAGATGAAATATCCGTACTTATTAAAGTACAATAAAGCTCCTACTATATTCAAGTATTATTGGTAAGTAGAGTATTAGGAATGCAAAATTCAGATCCTCGTGTCTCGGCTAAACCAAGCTCTGGGTAGACCTTGGAAACGACTTGCCTCTTCTCACTGACATTGCTTCGTGCGATATTGCTCTCATACCGTATCTTAAATAATACATATAGTTAGGGATGTCCCGGAATCGATATTTTGATTCCGGCCGTAACCGGAACCGGAATTCAACATGCCGGAATATTCCGGCCGGAATTCCGACCGGAACCGGAATTTTCTATAATTAGTGAAATAAACTAAATGACCCAGGAAATTTTATAATTTTTTATGAAACAAATGAATTTTTTTAATTTCTACAGTAAGTTTGTTAATGAGATGACTCAGACCCTTGGGGGGGGGGGGGGGGGGGGGGGAATTAAGGTGGGTGGAGTGGAGAATGACCTGAGCTGTTTGTTATGGCCTATCGCGTCATTAGGTCCTTTGGTGCAATATCCTGGTGTCTTTAAGGAAAAGGAGCAGGTTACAGTGACATGTTATTCGAACCAAAACAATAAACGAGGCCACTAGTACATCACATGTTACAGTTTAATTATTGCTGGGAATAAATAGATTTATGGTAAGAAATGGATTTGCTGTAAATATAAATTAAACTAATTATGCAGCACCTACGACGCAGAACTGAACTAACGACCACTCGCAGGACCTGTACGTGTTGTAATAACGTCTTATATTTATATTAGTTTTAGGTTAAAGTAGTAATTGTAATTGTGTTAATCGTTAATCGAGTTTCATTGCTAACATTAGAAGGTTAGCAATTTATTTAGCCTCCTGTAATTATCATATTATTTAATAATTAATGCAAAGTAAAATAATATAAAATCAATGTAAAATAATTTAAATTCAATGTAAAATATTGTAAGATCAATGTAAAATTATGTAAAATCAATCTAAAAAACGCCATTTTATAAGCAAATTGGAAAAACCACCATTTAAGGCCCGTGCTCCACTGGTAAGTCTATGTAGTCTTAGTCAGAATAAATTATGGAACACATTGGTTTCAATGTTAGCGTCTCCAATGGTAAATCGTAAGTTACGACTGTGATTATGTCCCATGTTCCATCTTTTGACATATGACTCATTTTTGAGTCAAAAAAAAAATTTATGGAAATGTGATACATACCCATCAAGACTGATTTCACTGTAATAAACAGGGTGGCTGTGAATTTTCCCTCGTTAGATAGGTTAGTTAGGTTCCACCTTGGTGTAGTGGTTGCATTGAATTCCAATCTATCTGGAGGTCGTGGGTTCGATCCCTGCATGTGGGCCAAGACAGTTTTCGTTTCGGCACGAATGGTTTGAAGGGGCTAACCAGGGGGCATCTATTCCTTGCATCCAAATGTTAGCTCTAACGGTCGAAGAAAACTTTATTTCTATACTTTTTTACAAGTGTTGAAAAGTATCTTAAACTAATTGGTAATATTGTTTAAAAAATATATAAATGTTGATAATAATATAACAAACTAATTGCAGCTATTAAACTAGATATGAACCTTGAAATTCCGGTAAAATTCCGGCCGGAATTGACCCCATTCCGGCAATTCCGGCCGGAACCGGAATCGGGCAAAAACCGCCGGAATTCCGGCCGGAACGGAATTCCGGGACATCCCTACATATAGTAGCGTGATGTCCCTTTAACAGTAGCGTACAACGCAAAAATAAATCTGTTAAACCTTTTGACCATCTGTAATTCTAGTCGATTAAGATATCGCGGCACCCACCGATATACTTGAAAGACAAAATTCTAGAATCAGTGGTTAACGTCCCCAGACAAGTTCTGGAATAAACCGGTGCCTATCCTAAATATTAATTATTAATATTTACAAAATCTTTCAAATTTCAGATCCTTTAAAATTCTAGTCAATTAAGATATCGTAGCACTTACCGATATTCTTAAAAAGATCAATTTCCTAGAATCAAGGATCCCAGTCCCCAGGCATGTTCTGGAATAAAATTGTGTCCATTTAATATTAAATAATAAAATTTACGGGAATAAATTACTATTAAATAGCATCCCAGATCTGTATGCATGAGAATTACCCTAATTCTACCGCTAGCTTTCCATAATGTCACCATGGCAACAACCACGCTAGAATTAGAAGTGAGTTAAAAGAACAATAAAGCTTGCCCATTGAATAGCATAAGGAATAAATAGCATACTGCTAGTATCCCAGGATACTTAATAATAACGTGGCATTCTGGAAGGCACTGACTAACGGACAAATGGCCCGAATGTGTGCGATTTGTGACAGTTGTGTGGAATTTGTGCGTTTATAGGTGAATGTTACTACTAAAGTGTGTTTACAGTAGCGAGTCGCAATTGTGAAAGTAGCCCTAACTCTCCAGTAAGAACCTGAAGTAAATATAAGCCTTTGGGACGGACGGTGGAGTGACTCGCGCTGGTTGTTGTGGTCGTTGTGCAGCTACGACGTTGGCGATAGGCACATCGGCGAAAGTACACCAGCGCTGAGGATCTTGCGCTGTCCGGGGGCCGAGAGGGGTAGGCAGCGACGCTCGCTAGCCTAAATATAAACTCATTATAATATTGATAAACTCATATAGCAGCTATGACTCAGTTGATAGAAGATGATTTTGGTATCAGGGAAAAATATACTCTACCGTTGCAAGCGTTTGTTGATAGCTTGATACGCAGCGACGCTAGTCCAACTACTACGGAGGACGATGGTCGTTATATCGAACCGCCGATGTCCCAGGAGCAACTTACGCGTGAATTGGACTATCGAAAATTCACTGCTCGCTATACGCATTGTAATGGTACGTATATGGACTTCTTAACTACTGGCCACCCTATCGATTTACACGATACGGACGATATCGACACCGAAAGGGAAATGGTCCTATTTAAATATCATACCCAGCGGAGTCGGAACGATAAGTTGAGAATCGAAAGCGAAAATTCTATTCGAAATCGACTCGAAAGAGAAGACGTTAAAGAACCGGATAAACGCGGTAACTCCAACGTATATTTGGAATTCTTGAGAGAAACATTGTAAAACCGAATAAATATCACCCGCGTTTCCCCTACAAGACGTGCGTCTTTGGTATTATTGCAATGAATGGGAATGCCCAAGACCCAACCAATAAACGGAAAGACATATACATCCGCGGAGACGTTGCTTTAAACACGGTTTTACTCGCTAAATTTACGGGAGTTTCGAGCGAAACTTGTTCGATGTATCACCTACGCTCGTTCGATTCAAACGATCCTTAAATAAACCTATGATCAGAGTTCCGGAATACTCGGTCAGACCTCCTCACTCCCTAGTGAGAACCCAGACTCTTGATCCTATTAGTATGACGGACCCTCCCGAACTGTACTCACTGTTCAAAGATCTAGTGTTACCCGAACAGTTAGTCGGTGGCACTCCGGTTGTGGGCTCCCTAAATATTACTTACCTAGTCGGATTGGGACGCGGACATCTAATATCGTCACTCAACCGTATCATCGTCCCTGTTTAACCCGATACAACCTGTCACCGAGGCGGAGGAGAGAGTTGTACGAAACGCGTTGGACACTATTCTTCAAAAGAGCGGAAAATGAACCTACAATTGTTTATAGAAACGTAAATTGCAGCAGCAAGTCCAAGCGGTAAACGAATTAACTTTATCTCAGTTCGATCAGGAAATTCAGAATCTCTAAGAAAATATCGAACTTGGACGACCCTATTCTCTGCAAGAGTTTTGGACGAACGCATCCAACGATAAGCGGAGGAAAATCAACTCGAGGAGAAGCATATCGAAATAGACGAGACATCGACCGTAACCCTAAACCTTCAGATGCAATTGTATTGCACCCTTTACCCAAGGGTTATAGCCCTCCTAGTAAAGTGGCTCGCCCCAAAGAGAAAAGGACTCTTGCTAGCCTCAAAAAACTGCGTAAACGCCGTCCGCGCAAGAAAAACTAACTGTTTAGAGTATTTTTATATTTTAGAAACTGTGATTTTTTATATTTTATAGACTAAAATCCCATTTTCTGGGAGCGGTGTAAAAGCTTTTGCGGAATTAGCCGGTTATTTTCCCCGTAAAGTACTCTGTAGTTGGTTTAACAGGCATAAAAGGCCGTATCCTTACTGTACTGGTGTTTTAGTGGACATACAAAGCCATTTATTCTGTATGTGTACTTTAGCGGACATAATTAGCAATTCTATGACGCAATGCGCTAGATCCTCTTGAAACAGTGTAGTTACTATGACGACAGCTAACAGCTGAGCTGTACACGTGTAGCTTTTTCCTTGTTCTCTGGTGTTTCTTTGTTCGGTCAACCAATCAGAGCGATTCTCCTGCTTTTTGTACAGAAACCTCCGAGAAATCGCGCAATGCATTATGGGTCAATGTTTACATTTTGTCCTGAGCCCAGAAGACCGGCTTTTGGAATCTCTGTGTTTTCAGTCTTTAGCCCAACATTAGTAGGCTTAATTATAGAATGTATATCTGTTATCTTAACTAATCATATCAAACCAAACGCATCTCACAACTCACTCACCTAATCATATTGTCAACTACAAACACCGCATTTTTACTGCTATTTACTGTCGGTTATTCATTATATCTGTTGATGGAATATTATTATATTGGAGAATATCAATCAATAATCAGACACCCCAATCTTCTTGATATACTGAAGGTTAGAGAGACCGGTTACATATAACGATTGCGACTTACATTAAAGTGGTTTTGAAGTGAATCTAATGCTATTTCATAGGCCCTACATGTATTGGTTGTTGTTCTCTTTGTATGTGACTAAAATTAGTGAAGGTCGGCAGATCGGTGTGCAGCATTGTGCAGTATTGTGTATGATTGTGACTGATAACAAAGCATCTCCTAAAGAATGCGCCATATACATGAATCTATAGCCATCCCGTTGTGTCTAGTTTAAGTCATAACTCTGTTTACATATTTAGAGCGCCACGTCCTAAAGGAACTGTTAATATTTCCCGAGAGTGAATAATATTTGTCAGAGATTATATATTACGATCAGTCGAATAATACAGTAGGCCTACACCGCAATACGGTTAGGCTTCCGAATCCAGTCTCCCGGGTATATCCAGCGGGTGAATGATCGCGCATAGACTGGCTTCGGCTAATGTAGTGTATCAAATACTTGTCATAGGCTAAAGACGATCTATTATCTAGAAGACATCCCAATTTGGCAGGTTAAACTGCTAAAGGTCTGAAAGCGCGAACAATACACGAAACCGTCAACCATTCGGTAGAGTGGGTGAGTGCGACTGGCACCCACACTCAACGTATAGAGTCGATGTGGGGCCACTTAAAGACGTCAGTCATCCGCAATAAGAAATGCACAACACCGCAACTTATTGCTGGCCACCTGTCAGAATTTCGGTGGAGACTTTTAAATCGCGACCGACCTTTCTGTAAAAGCTTTTGTGGGATAACTGATACGTTTGCCTTTGCTGGCCAGTTCCCCCCCCGGCGCTGGAATACTCTAAAAAGGGTTTTCTAACTGTATATATATTCCCCTCGCCCGCAAGGTACCTTTACAGGTGTTTTAACGGACATAAAAATCATTCTGCTATATACGTGTTTTAGCGGACATGGTAAGACAAAAACTTGTAATGCACAAACCACCTTTCACAGCTTAGCCGTGATGATTCATATTACGACATCTAGCAGCTGGTTGCTGACATGGAAACAGCCATTGGCAGCGTGGTTCTTTGTTTGGCTTGGGCCAATCAGGGCGGTTTTTCCTGTCGACGTGTAGCTTTCCTGTCGATCATAGGGAGAGTGTTCGGTCTGACTGGAGAGAGAGAGAGAGTTGTTACTTTTGTTGTTATTGCTGTCTAAGCCAGAAACACCGGCATTTTTTAGATAGATACTGCTGTACCGTGAACTGCAGAACTGCTTGAATTATCGAAAGTATAAACTGTTACCGCTAATTGATCAATCTTAATTAACATACTCACTTAATTTAATTG
>JAUCBJ010006859.1:0-74376 GCA_032718475.1 Nemertoderma westbladi | reverse complement strand
ATGATGGAAGATACCATACGTCTGCTACCGACTGGACATTTTGAAGTTGGAATGTTGTGGCGTCGACAACCACCTAAGTTGGAGAACAACTACAACTTAGCCTTGAAAAGATTAAACGGAGTAAGGGCTCGGTTGTTGAAGAATCCGGATATTAGGGAGAAGTATTGCGCCCAGATCAACAACTATTTCACCAAGGGATTTTCTGGGAAGGTAGAGGACCCTGACTTAGTGACAGACCAGACTTATTACCTTCCACACCACTATGTGACTCACCCTGACAAGCCAGACAAAGTCCGAGTAGTCAACGACTGCGCAGCAGTCTATAGAGGTATGTCCCTGAATTCAGAGTTGATGGATGGTCCCAACCTGAACAACTATTTGATTGGAATACTGTTGCGTTTTAGACAGCGGCGATTCGCATTTACTTGTGACATCGAGGCGATGTTCCACCAGGTAAGAGCCTGTAAGGCAGACCAGGATAGCCTTCGCTTTCTCTGGTACGAGAATGAAGACTTATCCGGCCCAGTGGTTACATACCAGATGTACGTTAGGATATTTGGCGCCCGCGATAGTCCGAATGGCACGCTGTTCGTTTTAAAGAAAACGGCAACAGCCCAGATTGGTAAGTATCCAGTAGAAGTAATCGAGTCCATCTTGAGAAACTTCTACATGGACGACGGATTGGTGTCCAAGGATACAGCGGAACAAGCCATAGAAGTGGCTCACGGCCTGCAAGAGTGCTTGGCTACAGGGGGATTTCCTCTGACCAAGTTCACTACAAACTCGGAGGCCCTATTAGAGTCATTCCCGGTGAAAGATCGCGGGAGCGGAGACATAGAATTGGGGGTAGAACCAATCCCCATGGCGCGAGTACTGGGACTCGCTTGGAACCCGAACTCAGATAAATTCCAGGTAAGAGTTAGATTTGAGCCCAGTAGCCCAGACAAAGTTTTGACAAAGAGGATTTGCTTATCGACATTAAGTAGACTATTTGACCCGATGAATTTTATCAGTCCGGTTATATTACAGGCACGAGCGTGCATGAGGAAAATTTGGTTGTCCGACTTAGAGTGGGACGAACCAATATCTCCTATACATGCAAAGCAGTGGAGGGAGTGGGAAGCCGAGTTACATCTATTGAAAAACATAGACGTACCCCGTTCCTACTTTCCGAATCAGCTGGTATTTCCAGCTGATCTCGAACTGCATTTGTTCAGTGACGCAAGTGACACCGGCTTTGGTATGGTAGCCTACCTTCGCCGAGAGGTAAGTCAGGACAAGTTTGAGACGGCCTTTGTGACTTCTAGATCAAAGACAATGCCGGTCAAATACATGACTGTCCCTCGTGCAGAGTTACAGGCGGCTGTAGTTTCAGTCGAGGTAAGTAAGCAAATAACTGAGGAGTTAGACACGACATTGACCTTATTCTATTGGACGGACGCATCCTTGGTGTTAGTATACATTGCGGCCGACAATATTGCACTAAAGACATTTGTGGCCAATAGACGCGCTCAGATCGTTGATTTTTAGACGAAGGAACAATGGAGACATTGTCCGGGAGTGTTGAACCCGGCCGACATAACTTCGAGAGGTGCAATGCCGGCGGAATTCTGTCAGGAAGAGTCGCAGGAGTTTTGGTTGCATGGACCTGATTTTCTAACAAGGACACAGGAACATTGGCCAGAGCGACTAAAGATTGTGACCAATCCGATGCCTGAAGATGCAGAAGTCAAGGTGGAGAAAGTCTCTAAGTCGAACTCTAAAGCCAAACTCAAGTCATTGGAGCGGCCTGAAGAGTCATTGGAGCGGCCTGAAGAGTCATTGGAGCGGCCTGAAGAGTCATTGGAGCGGCCTGAAGAGTCATTGGAGCGGCCTGAAGAGTCATTGGAGCGGCCTGAAGAGTCATTGGAGCGGCCTGAAGAGTCATTGGAGCGGCCCGGAGACCTGTCAGACCAACAGACTTACGTGACTACTAGATCCGGAAGGGTAAGTTACGACGTAAAACCACCCTTACAGACTAAACCGGAGTCACAATTGGTAAGTGACGGACAGAAAATGACCGACACAATGGAGTCTTTGGTTTCCAAACCTGCGGGTTTGGATTCGAAACTTCCATTAATTAGCGGACAACCGTCGCTGGCATTAGAGCCATGTAGTATTTATGACAAATTACTAAATTCGTCTGCCTCTTGGCTGACAATTTGTAAAAGCACTGCGTGGTTAAGCCGATACATTTTGTACCTTTGTATAAAACATTCGAAACATTTGAGAGAACCATTGAGCACCAATAGTGAGCGAATTCGGAAATTGAAACAACCTCTGACAGAGGATGAGATTGATCAAGCGGAATTAAAGCATTTGAAACATTATCAAATGTGTGCCTTCCCGAAAGAATTCCATCTATTATCGGCTCAACGACCAGTTCTCTATAAACCCCTTAGAAAATGGAGTCCATTAATCCATAAGGGTTTGATTTGTCATAGATCGAGAATCCAGACTGTCGACATAAACTCACAGTTTCGGTTCCCAGTGATAATCCCTAGTTACCCGATAGAATTGCAAAGAGCGATTCTATGGGATATACACAAGAGGTTGCATCACGCGGGAAAGTTACACTGTCTGTCGGCAGCGAGACAGCGATTCATTCTATTGCAGCCAAGCAGGGCAGTCGGCACTATGTATGACGCCTGTCTGGTTTGCAAGAGGGTGAACGCCAGAGTATTGGAACAGGAGATGGCTGAACTCCCGGAAGCGAGAGTGCAGGCATATGACCCACCCTTTACGAACACAGGGGTGGATTGTTTTGGTCCGATTGAAGCAAAGAGTGGACGGCTGACCCACAAGCGATGGGGTCTGCTACTGACATGCATGGCTAGTAGAGCCATACACATTGAGCGTGTGGCAGACATGTCGACCAAATCTCTGCTCCTGGCCTTAAAGAGATTTATGGCCAGGAGAGGACTAGTAAAGGCGTTCTACTCCGATAAGGGTACAAACTTTGTCGGAGGGAATAGCGAGTTGAACGCGGCTCATAAAGCGGCACAGAATAAGGAAATTTCTGCAGCACTTTTGCCGCAAAGAGTAGAGTGGAGATTTAATACTCCAGAAAGTCCTTGGAGAGGAGGAAGTTGGGAGTGTTTAGTTCGCTCTGTGAAGCAGGCCATTGCTAAGACGTTGCCTGTAAACAAACAACTTACCGACGACGAACTGGTCACAGCTTTCATTGAAATCGAGCATACCCTAAACTCGAGGCCGATAGCTATGTTGCCAGACGGTGTTGCATTAACGCCGAATCATTTGCTAATGCAGAGTCCAGCATTTCTTGTGCCGGCATCAGAACCCGTTAGTGCCGACCTATATAGTCGTAAGAGCTGGAAAATGACTCAATTAGTCGCGTACACATTCTGGGAATATTGGCGGGAATACTATCTTCCCACCATATCCACCAGAACAAAGTGGTACAAAACGGTTCGGAGTCTCCAAAGGGGAGATTACGTACTGATAACCGAGCCGATTGTCAAGAGAAAGTATTGGGAGACAGGAGTGATCTTGCACACACACCCAGACGTGCAAAACATAGTGCGCACAGTCACTGTGAAAATTAGGTGCAAGTGTCCGCACCCAAAAAAGTGTAAAACTAATGGTTTACACACCTTGGACCGACCGGTCCAAGATATTGTGTTATTAGAGGAGACACGTATCGAGACGGGAGATTATAATTTGTCTCCTGCCTCAAAACAGAATTAGTGTTGGACGCAACTCACTTCGTATGCATTCCTCGTATGCAAATACAAGGAAATGCATAGGAGCGGGGTTGTGGTGATTTGCGTTGAGTTTTGTCTAGTGGGTATCAAAACAAAATTTTATTTTCAAAAATTTTGAAAAATTTAAAATTTTAAAAAATTAGAAGTGAACCCAAGACAATTCCAGATGCTGTGTATAGACGCGTTTTAGAATTCGTCTATAGATAAACAGTAATTTGAAAAGTCGTGAAGCCAGGAAAATAGCATTTAGAAACCATGGTGACGGCTATATTACGTAGGAGTGTAAATTGAGTTTAGCAACTTCCACAGATTGGTGCCAACAGTGCAACTAAGGTGCTAAAGGTTAGTAGCACCAGAGGCGTACATGGACCCCACTCAGTAGTTTGCAGGATGTGTGATGTTCGATTATCAAACCTGTGGGTTTGGTATAGTCGAGTATTGTGGCTATGGTCCTTTCTAACTACTGTAGTTTAGTACGAGTAATGGGAGTAGTTTGGGCATCAAAAAGTGAGTTGGTCACGGCCAGTTTATCTCCAAAGTTTTTGCGCTATGCATGGGAATAGGTTAGAGGATAGTTAGTTAGGAAGAGACGGAATCTAGAGAGTCGAACCTGAACTGCTGGAAGGTGGGGGGGGGGGTTCGGGAGTTCTGTCCTTCGGCGACATCTAACTGATTTACCCACAGTGTAATTGGTTACGTAACGACACTTATTGGGATATATATATATGTATATACGCGAGGCATAATGGAGAGGGATATTAGAGCGCAACCGCGCAGAGGATTTACTGCCAGAGAGGAGGCGGAGCTACCATTCGCGCGACCAGGATGTAAAGACTCTAACGTTTACTACCATGGGCGGTCCGTGATGGAGCTAAATGGGAAATACAAGCCGAGTTATGATAAAGAATTACGGAGGGAAAGAATGAGAGCGTTGGGGGACCGGATGGAAGTTTTGCGGAGAGAGTATCGCACGCGGTATCCCTACGACTTCGCTTTGGACGTATGTGACATTAGCGCAGATCCGGACGAGGAAATCGCACGACTATACCATATGAATATGTATTTACGACACGAGGAGCCTCTACCTGCAGTCCGAGATCAGTTTGACGGAATGCATCTGTACCGGAGGACTCGAGGCGAGGATCAGGAGACGCCGAAAGTCTTCAGCGTATACAAGCTCTTCTACAAGTGTGGTGAATGCATGAATAAACAAGACGTGGCGATTCCCGACCGATTAGACGAGCAACATCCGGAACCGATATTAACGCGATGTCCAGCTCACCAATTCCTTAGATACAACGAGGGAGGTTACCCGATGAGCAACCCGATGATCAGTATCGACTTCAGCGGAAAGCGACCTCCGAGACCCATTACGCCGACCGTTACGACATTGGATCCGTATACGGAGATTAAACCCTGTTCGACACCCAGTTTGATAGAGACGGCAGCGGCCATTTCGCTGTACCGAGCCTACAAGGATCTAGAGGCGCGGCGCGAAGCGGCGCGGGACTCGGGTACCAAACCCGCGGGTTTGGAGCTCTCGAGTCCCTGGACTGCGTTTACTTCACCTCACCGAGTGAGAAGCCTCACGCCTGAGCATCAGGACGACATAGACGCGTTGCGGCAGGAGGAGCGAGCGGCGAAGGCGAAAGAGTTATTTGAGAACAGGATAGCGGAGTATAATAAGACCGCGGATAGACATCAAGAGGAGACGAGGAGAGTGACCGGATTTGTTCCACAGGTCGTATCTCAACCCGGACCGGTGTATTATTCCGACGGCACCGAACCTGCGATATTAGTAGATCATCCGGAGTCGCGAGAAGCGATACGATTCTTGCCGATGGTAAGAATGGCGGACCATTGGAACGTTGACTGTCTACGGGAAGTTTTATGCGCGAAGTTCTTGCGTGATGTCCCAATGCAGATCACAGATTACGACACGTTGGATAAGATTGGAGCTCCGGGGAAGGAGAGTAAGCTATTCGGATGGTTGGATAAGTACATCAAGGTATGGGTCGCGGTGGCTACATTCCCAGATGACGAGGAGGTAGACCAGACGTGGCTGAGGAGGAAGGGTTCTTATACCCGATATGATGACCACAAGGCTATCGAGCGCATGTGGACCCCATCAGACGAGATTCAGCGTCAGTGGAGGAAAACGGAGGAATCACTGCAGGATTGGAGGGTGATGTTCTACGACAATGAAGGAGGGTCCCATCAGGAATGTTTGACCAGCAAGTGTATTCAAATTCGTGCGGCCGATGGTGTGACTCATGTGTTTATGCGTGTGAGGGCGGATCGAGAGAGACCGGAGCCCATCATAACGACACAATATCGGAAGGGGAAGGATCCTAGGGAACAGATTTTGGAGGTATGCAGGCGAGGAGGTATGCACGGAGCGGAGCGTATCGACGCCAGGATGTTACCCAAGAAAGTTAGAGAGGCTATTCTCAACCAAGATTACGTCAAGGTGGGATCGGGAGTCCAGAGCGATTTGGAGAGTGACTTCAACGCCATGACTGATCTGGAAGATAGATTGCCGAGACCGTTTGTCGACACCAAGCTATTGTTGCTATGGGCACAGGATATTGGAATTTATAGGGAGTATCCCAACTCTGCCAAGACTGGTATGGGCTTTATAGCACACTTGTTGTATAATTGGGACTTTAAGTTAAAGACGCAGAAGAAGTACGAGGAGGCGTATGGTGAATACAACACGCCACCGGGAGCGGAGTTCAAATCCCACTTCAAGCGGCAAGCATTAGTGTATTGGAACATTTGCGCGCCACCCCGTGCGTTGCTACAATATTATTTGGTGCTTGAGTCGAACACGGTGACTTGTTTATTAGCGGATATCGTTGCGCGAGTTTTGAAGCGTCATCCATTGGTATTCGGAGGAGATCAATACGTTCGCTCGAAAGGGGGAATCCAATCCGACGTGATGAAGCGTTTCTTAACCCCGTTCTTCAACCAATCGTTAGAGAATACGTCGATGGTTAGGAGAGGATTAGCGATATTCGAAGGAGTATATCAACAGAACATCGGAGATTTGGGAGACCGACCGTCGATGGAGTATCCGACGCCAGAAGCTTTGGAGAAGTGGTTCGGGAATCAAACCCGCGGGTTTGGTACTCCCTTCCACTCGGAGGCTGATAGACCTGTTAAGGAGGGCTGGCCGGAGACGTTAGTAGAGGTGTTCGGAGTAGATCTTCCGGTGGAGAAGACATATCCGAAACGAACGCGGGAGGAAATATTGGAGATAGAGGACAAGGGCGAGGATGTTTACTTTGTTCCGGATCGACAACCGTTGACCGGAGAGGACGACATCGTATTAGACATTGGGAAGGAAGGAAGTGCGAAACCGATTGGAGACCTCATATACGAGAGGGCCTGGTTTCCACAAGCGCGTAGGTGCAAATTGTGCGGCAGCACAAGGCACAATCTAAAGTCGTGCGACGCGGTAGTAGAGGCGGCGCATAAGGTCTGTCGTTGGTGTAATGAGACCGACCATTCGTTTCACACGTGCACCGTCTTCATTTCTCAATGTGGATATTGTTGGGTAAAGGGACATCGTAGCGCGAGATGTCAGCTGCGAGATGATTCCTTTCAAAACCATAGCGCTAACCTACTTCGGGAGATGTTAGATAAGTGGGAGGGTGTGGCTGATTACCATATTCAAGCGCAGATGCGTTGGTTACCATTTAAAGCGGGATATGGGTTTTGGGCGGTAGACCCATCGCATGTTGCGTACGAGCCATATCTACAATCGCTACCACAATATCAGGAGCTCATCCTAACTGCTCAAGACCTTCCACAGAACACTGGAGTTATCGTAGTCCGAGAATACTTCAGACAATTGAACATGGACAATAAGTACACATGGAACTTCGTTGCTATTTGCGATCGCATCACGAAGGGTGTATTTACGGAGACTAGAAAAGTGGTACGCGCGCGAGGTGATTGGAGGATGGCGGCTATACAATACCGCAACGAATTCTTGTTGACTCATGTGCCAGTGGGTTCATTGACCGCTGAGAGGATACAGGAGCAAAGGATCGCAGCGACCACAGCGACGACCGCTGGAGCTCAAAGCTCGCGGAAAGAACCAGGAGGAGGGGTCCAAGACAAGCGTCAAGTCAAGGACGACCACTACCACTCTATTATAGAAGCACAGAGGTTGCAGCGCAAGGCGCAGGGGGCGTCGGAGAAGGCGCGAGTGCAACTGCATAAGGAAGAGTTGGCGGAAGCGACCACGGGAGCGCGACAATTGGGACGAGGCCGAGGAAGAAGCACAAGCCGGGAGTCTGTCGGGGCTCAGGGAACGTCGTCGCCGGTTCCGGGGAGTGACGCCTCACGGACGCCGTCAATGGAGTCGACTGGAGGTAGATTAGTGTATCTGGGAAGAGGGCGAAAGAGAGGAGCGAGCCCAAAGAACCCAGGAGCGGGTCGATAATACATTATAGCACAGGGCGACAGACTCTAGATATATACATCATCGTCGCTCTGATGTATATTGTAGCATTTGGAATTCTTCGACTAGACTCATATACACTAGTTGAGTTATTTTGGAATTTATATTATGAGAGAGGCGAAGGAAGTGATTGGGGAGACAAACCTGCGGGTTTGGCTTACTCCTTTCACTTGCCCTAGCCAATTTTTATATTTGATTTTGTATGTAGTAATCATTATGTAGTAAGAATGAACGAGAAACAATATTTTGTAAATTTAATTTGTATGTAATAATCGTTAAACAATGAGAGAGATAATATTTTTGTAAATTTAATTTGTATGTAATTCATTATGCAATATCTATAGCAATATTTGTAAATAGTAGGATTTATAGTATCAAGTGTTTAGATTGGTTGGAAGAAATTTATTTTGTTTTGTATACATCACCTTATACTCTTCTACAATTGGAGGGAAACATTGTATGATTTCCCTTGGAGCGGTGTTACGGTATATGGCGCTGTATCCACATTATTAGTCGTTATACTGTATGCAATATTAGTCCGTTATGCAGTATGCAATATTAGTCCGTTATACTGTACGTAATATTAGTCCATTGTGCAGCATGATATTTTAGATAAGGCATAATAACGCAGTGGTATTTAGATAGGGAAATCGAAACACCCATATATTTGAATCCATCCATTTTGTATAGTATGTAGCCCTACCTACGTAATTTTGTATTAGGATATATGTAGATAGTTCCAGGGTAGCGAGTTTATTCGGACCCTGGATTTTGTGCTTGCTGATATTAGCATCGATAGGGCTAGCATATAGGGACGCTGTCCTGGCCATTCAGCAGCCAGGGACGTGAACCATTACCATATATGGTAATAATTTGAGGTTTGGGCAAGCGATAGGGCTACAATCCGGCCTCCTTATTGGACTAACTGCTTCCAGGTTGGTCTAATGCTAGCACGGACTGGAGAGCCAATAGGAGAGCGATTGAGTCACCCTATTGCATCACCCCATCCGGATCACCTATAAATTGGCGGTGTGCCGGTAGAGCCTCACATGACACCTCACATGATCTGCTATCACCTTTGTACTTGTTGAGCTGTCTCTATTCAATTTTGACGGATATTTTAGCGTATTTTCTGCAATTTGCTAATTTTGATTAATTTCTTGGAATGATTTGCTAGTGCGATTACTCTCGATTGTGTTTCTCAATTAATTCCTTCGATTACTGCTAATTACAACTGAACTATGATTTCTACTTTTGATTAATGGTTCTATGTGATTCCTTTCTGCGCAATAATCCTAAGGGATTTCTGAGACTGTCAGACTTTGTGATTTGCATGCGCCGCTACGGTAGCTATTAGCATAATGGAGGGCTAAGGTGCCAGTGGGCGGTGGGCACATCGGGGGGTTGAGCGACTAGGAGAGAGCGGAGGATTCAAAGCGGGCAACGCTGGCTAGGGTCACCGTTGCGGGCGGGTATCTTGCACTGTAACACGCAGACCATTCGCCGATACAGTAACTAGGGGGCTGATGATCCAGGTTTTATCTCTATTTAGTATTAGGGGGGCAGGAATCGGGTTAGTTAGGAATCCTAGATGTATCCGGGAGAGGCCTGCGCGTATTACAACGTTGAGTGTAGAGTACGAGTAGTGAATCGCATAATTGTGGGCTATACAGTAGTTAACTGCATAATTGCGAACTGTGATTTCTGACGCTGATTGGTGTGTTATTGAAGTGTGCCTATGATTATGAATGTTTAGGTAGGCGCCCTTTTCTTTTGATTGATTTCTATTTCTTAGTTACAATAATTAGTTACTGATTAGGTCAAAGTAATACGGCAATTTAGGCTATTACTAGCGAAACCTGTTGCGTAATAAATTAGAATTACGTATTCTGGAACTCTTAGTAATTAGTACGCTGTTAAATATTTGTGACTGTAATTGATTAGTAAAAATTAAGAATTAGTACGCAGCATAGCGGAGAGTAGCTAAGGTAATAATTAGAGTACTGTAAACTATTCACGCTGAGCGGTTATTTGCACTAGCGGGCAATCAGCTAGATCGCACTATTCGGTACGCACGATACGCTAGTAATTTGCTGGCCTAAAGCCAGCCGCAGGCAAGTTTAGACCCAGAGTGGTACTATCCACGTAAAAACAATTACTGTATCATTTTGATTATTTTAAATATTCTCGCATTCACACATTACGTTAGGGAACCTCCAGTATTCGCGATTAGAAAGACGTAGACAATAGCGTGTTTTAATAGTGATAGAATTAGGCGTAAGAATACTCTGAGTGCAAGGCCTCTCGCACTCGTCTTAAGTAAGCTTAGGGAGCCGACTCGGGTTTATTGTTTTGGTTATTCCCGCGTGGCTCATAGATTCGAACAGTTAGCTCTCTATCGAGCGATCGGTAGAGAAAGGAACAAGCGATTTTGCAGGAGTTGTGTAAAATTAGTAAAATATATTAGCGGACGGCAGATTAGCGCCATCCAACGGTAAGTAGCGGTTTTGTATTTAGCCACCTTTACAATTTAGTAATATCACGCTCCTGATCCCCTTTACTTAACAGTAGAGCATTCTTTGTGTCTTATTGGTTAGGCGAGAGCTCATTAGGTTGACAGAAGGATATTAACGGGTATTGGTCTGTTCAACAGTTCTGCTGTTAGTATAGAGGTCGCGGTTGTTTATCAAGTATACTGCAGAAATATTTTATTACTGCCACTGAGAGAGACTGACAATAAAGCTCTGATAGCAAAACTAGCCTTCGTACACTAGAGTACAGTACATTTTGTATAGTACAGTATAGTACACTTTGTACCTATACTTCGTACACTAGAGTACAGTACATTTTGTATAGTACAGTATAGTACACTTTGTACCTAGACTTCGCCTTGGTACAGAACGAACGTGAGGATATTATTTAGTTTAATGTTTACAATTTGAATGTCAAAATTATTGCAATATTAATATATCATTGTTTATGTGAAATTATTTACTTTTTGATGTTGTATATGTAGTATTTTGCATCGTTTTACAATAATTGTCTGTCTGTCTGTCTGTCTGTCTCCTCAATTGAGGAAAAAAGAGGTGAGAGGTGACCCAAAACTAATTCGCAATTCAAATTCACGAATTTCATGAAATTAATGAATGGGAGAATCTTTTAGACTCGTTAAGCCAAGGAATGCCTGTTCACCACCATGGGTGATCTTCCACAGTAAACCCTTCTTCCATTCTGTCTCCCAAAGGAATGCCTGTTCACCACCATGGGTGATCTTCCACAGTAAACCCTTCCACTCTGTTTCCTAAAGGAATGCCTGTTCACCACCATGGGTGATCTTCCACAGTAAACCCTTCCACTCTGCTTCCTAAAGGAATGCCTGTTCACCACCATGGGTGATCTTCCACAGTAAACCATTCCAATCTGTTTCCTAAAGGAATGCCTGTTCACCACCACGGGTGATCTTCCACAGTAAACCCTTCCGCTCTGTTTCCTAAAGGAATGCCTGTTCACCACCATGGGTGATCTTCCACAGTAAACCATTCAATCTGTTTCCTAAAGGAATGCCTGTTCACCACCACGGGTGATCTTCCACAGTAAACCATTCCAATCTGTTTCCCAAGTTGCCTTCATGAAATGAAGGTTCATGAAATGTATTCCAATCAGAGTATTCAGCGACTCATAACTTTCGTCACTTATTCGATTAGTCTTTATTAGTTTTAGACTGTTTTATATATTTTATTTTGGAGTTAGACTGTTTTATATATTTTATTTTGGAGTTAGACTGTTTTATATATTTTATTTTGGAGTTAGACTGTTTTATATATTTTATTTTGGAGTTAGACTGTTTTATATATTTTATTTTGGAGTTAGACTGTTTTATATATTTTATTTTGGAGTTAGACTGTTTTATGTATTTTATTTTGGAGTTAGACTGTTTTATATATTTTATTTTGGAGTTAGACTGTTTTATATATTTTATTTTGGAGTTAGACTGTTTTATATATTTTATTTTGGAGTTAGACTGTTTTATATATTTTATTTTGGAGTTAGACTGTTTTATATATTTTATTTTGGAGTTAGACTGTTTTATATATTTTATTTTGGAGTTAGACTGTTTTATATATTTTATTTTGGAGTTAGACTGTTTTATATATTTTATTTTGGAGTTAGACTGTTTTATATATTTTATTTTGGAGTTAGACTGTTTTATATATTTTATTTTGGAGTTAGACTGTTTTATATATTTTACTTTGGAGTTAGACTGTTTTATATATTTTATTTTGGAGTTAGACTGTTTTATATATTTTATTTTGGAGTTAGACTGTTTTATATATTTTATTTTGGAGTTAGACTGTTTTATATATTTTATTTTAGAGTTAGACTGTTTTATATATTATATTTTAGAGTTAGACTGTTTCATATATTTTATTTTGGAGTTAGACTGTTTTATATATTTTATTTTGGAGTTAGACTGTTTTATATATTTTATTTTGGAGTTAGACTGTTTTATATATTTTATTTTGGAGTTAGACTGTTTTATATATTTTATTTTGGAGTTAGACTGTTTTATATATTTTATTTTGGAGTTAGACTGTTTTATATATTTTATTTTGGAGTTAGACTGTTTTATATATTTTATTTTGGAGTTAGACTGTTTTATGTATTTTATTTTGGAGTTAGACTGTTTTATATATTTTATTTTGGAGTTAGACTGTTTTATATATTTTATTTTGGAGTTAGACTGTTTTATATATTTTATTTTGGAGTTAGACTGTTTTATATATTTTATTTTGGAGTTAGACTGTTTTATATATTTTATTTTGGAGACTGTTATTTTTGACTGTTTTACTAGACTGTATTTTGCTTCTACCTCTTCCCACTACATATAATCATCGGTGTAAGCTTGAAAATCATCAATATTTGTTACTTAAATAATAGTATTAATGTAGCAATAATAATAGTAGTAAAATGGTTTTTGAATAATATAGTTGTAATATTATAATTATATTAATTAAAATCATATAACAATAAGTCACAACCCAATCTTTAACTAACTAAAACTAAACAGTATAGTCTTCAAACCTCTCGAACTCCAATTCTTCATCGCTGGTGTCATCAGCATCTGTCAAATGACCCAGAGCGTAGTCATATCCCATGGTTACATCGTCCTCCGTCGCTACAACACAGAAGGATTGTCGAATTGCCCTTTGCTTTGAAGACTCCGTCTTAGTGATCGACTGTAGGCGATGGTTGTACGCAATAACCATAAGTTTGTTAACTCATGTGGGCCCTTCATAAACTTCCTACCCGCTTCATAAAATAGGCGCGCCCCAGGTACCCATCACCCACCCCCCCCCACCCCCCCCCATACATTGTTCAATTTAAATAATTCATTATATTTCATAACAAATTTAAAAAATTCAAAAGTTTCATGGGTAATATTCTGTATCATGAATTTTTTTAAACCCTAGTCATTATAGATCACATTCTTAAGGAAATTTAATGATTTTAATTTTTAAAATATGATGCTGCCGCCTACATACTGTAGCACTGCGCTCAATTTTACTTCGCTGAAATTTCTCATTTTCTAACATTAAAAAATGGAAAACTTCAGGTTTTATTTTCCACTTTCTACACTACTGCATCACATCCATTAACTATCAAACTCCACGAGACCTCTATGTAAACTATTTGGTAGGTAATCCATAAAATTACTGAAAAATGAGGGAAGCAACTCTTTATCTCTTTTTATCTTTTGTGGTTCCTTTTTCCCCTTTATTTTATCTTTTGGGGTTCCTTTTTCCCCTTTATTTTATCTTTTGTGGTTCCTTTTTCCCCTTTATTTTATCTTTTGGGGTTCCTTTTTCCCCTTTATTTTATCTTTTGGGGTTCCTTTTTCCCCTTTATTTTATCTTTTGGGGTTCCTTTTTCCCCTTTATTTTATCTTTTGGGGTTCCTTTTTCCCCTTTATTTTATCTTTTGGGGTTCCTTTTTCCCCTTTATTTTATCTTTTGTGGTTCCTTTTTCCCCTTTATTTTATCTTTTGTGGTTCCTTTTTCCCCTTTATTTTATCTTTTGTGGTTCCTTTTTCCCCTTTATTTTATCTTTTGTGGTTCCTTTTTCCCCTTTATTTTATCTTTTGGGGTTCCTTTTTCCCCTTTATTTTATCTTTTGGGGTTCCTTTTTCCCCTTTATTTTATCTTTTGGGGTTCCTTTTTCCCCTTTATTTAATCTTTTGTGGTTCCTTTTTCCCCTTCATTTTATCTTTTGGGGTTCCTTTTTCCCCTTTATTTTATCTTTTGGGGTTCCTTTTTCCCCTTTATTTTATCTTTTGGGGTTCCTTTTTCCCCTTTATTTTATCTTTTGGGGTTCCTTTTTCCCCTTTATTTTATCTTTTGGGGTTTCTTTTTCCCCTTTATTTTATCTTTTGTGGTTCCTTTTTCACCTTTATTTTATCTTTTGTGGTTCCTTTTTCCCCTTTATTTTATCTTTTGGGGTTCCTTTTTCCCATTTATTTTATCTTTTGTGGTTCCTTTTTCCCCTTTATTTTATCTTTTGTGGTTCCTTTTTCCCCTTTATTTTATCTTTTGTGGTTCCTTTTTCCCCTTTATTTTATCTTTTGTGGTTCCTTTTTCCCCTTTATTTTATCTTTTGGGGTTCCTTTTTCCCATTTATTTTATCTTTTGTGGTTCCTTTTTCCCCTTTATTTTATCTTTTGTGGTTCCTTTTTCCCCTTTATTTTATCTTTTGTGGTTCCTTTTTCCCCTTTATTTTATCTTTTGGGGTTCCTTTTTCTCCTTTATTTTTATCTTTTGTGGTTCCTTTTTCCCCTTTATTTTATCTTTTGTGGTTCCCTTTTCTCCTTTATTTTATCTTTTGTGGTTCCCTTTTCCCCTTTATTTTATCTTTTGTGGTTCCTTTTTCCCCTTTATTTTATATTTTGTGGTTCCCTTTTTCTCCTTTATTTTATCTTTTGGGGTTCCTTTTTCCCCTTTATTTTATCTTTTGTGGTTCCTTTTTCCCATTTTTATCTTTTGTGGTTCCCTTTTCCCCTTTATTTTATCTTTTGTGGTTTCTTTTTCCCCTTTATTTTATCTTTTGTGGTTCCTTTTTCCCCTTTATTTTATCTTTTGGGGTTCCTTTTTCCCCTTTATTTTATCTTTTGTGGTTCCTTTTTCCCCTTTATTTTATCTTTTGTGGTTCCTTTTTCCCCTTTATTTTATCTTTTGTGGTTCCTTTTCCCCTTTATTTTATCTTTTGTGGTTCCTTTTTCCCCTTTATTTTATCTTTTGGGGTTCCTTTTTCCCCTCTATTTTATCTTTTGTGGTTCCTTTTTCCCCTTTATTTTATCTTTTGTGGTTCCTTTTTCCCCTTTATTTTATCTTTTGTGGCTCCTTTTTCCCCTTTATTTTATCTTTTGGGGTTCCTTTTTCCCCTTTATTTTATCTTTTGTGGTTCCTTTTTCCCCTTTATTTTATCTTTTTGTGGCTCCTTTTTCCCCTTTATTTTATCTTTTGTGGTTCCTTTTTCCCCTTTATTTTATCTTTTGTGGTTCCTTTTTCCCCTTTATTTTATCTTTTGTGGTTCCTTTTTCCCCTTTATTTTATCTTTTGTGGTTCCTTTTTCCCCTTTAATTTATCTGTTGTGGTTCCCTTTTCCCCTTTATTTTAACATTTGTGGCTCCTTTCCCCCTTTTTTTCTTGAATTTTGGGGTTCCCTTTTTGTGAAATTTGCCGCTGGGGGCTGATCTTTAGAGTATGTCTTGAAGAAGCCGACTGATATTTACTGGCTCTATCTATCGGTATGCTGTTTGCTTGATGCTGATGCTTCATTCTCTTTGCATCAATCTAGACTTTGGCAAAGGAGCTATGTATGTCTCTCTGTGTATATCTGTGTCTGTGAGTATGGAGTACTTCCTAGATACTCAGACACACACAGGATGTATCACACTACGTTATCATTCAATACACTGCCATCGTTTTGGAGCTTCTCAAAGTGGGCCTTCCCATCATTGAAACTAATATCGTTGATTATAGATTAGCTTTAAGATTAAGCTGACACCGAAAACCGCAGGAATGTATTAATTCACATTTTGTATGCAAGTTGTTTACTATACAAGGTTTGTTTGATATAAACTGCACAAACTCGAGCAACACTGGTATCGTACACCTATAACCTGGAGAAAATAAATAGTTAGCTATAAACCAGTAACGAAAATAAGTTTAGCACGTAATATATTATGTCCCCAAAAATATTACTATTGATATTGAAAATACATAGCCTCACTGTATGTTATCACCTAACTGGTGTTGGTGGATGTTCGAGTTAACTGAGAGATCCAAAACCAAATGGTCACAATACCTGATAGAAACCAAAATAAAGAATGTAAAACAATTAATTTCACGTGTTGTGTATAAATAGGTGTTAAATAATGTGCACCTATTAACCATTTATGTCTTTATTTCCTTCACCTAAACAATTAGGATAATAATTAATCATAATTACTACACCGATTTGGATTAATAAACTTATATTCCGATGTTTAGACTTGCAGTTTGCAGGTTTACAGAATATAATAGTGTATTGGACCACCGGCACTGATGTTATTATAAAAATCACCTGGCAATGATATAAAAAATTATCAACCCGTCCCTAATCATCTTATTTCATTATTTTTATCGAGTCTTTGTATATAAATATATAGACAAACAATAATTTAGTCGCTAAAAGCATCCGCCAAAGTCTGTGAAGACATAACGATGGACTGGATCGAGCCACTCAACCGATTCCTATACCCGGCACCTTGTCTCAACTCCACCTCAATAAATAAACTCAAGTAATACAACCCCAGGGGGACCCTCTATATACCCCGATTAGACATCGGTTTCACCTTGTATATCCGCACCAACCAATGCTGAGTGGTGTAGGCCTCCTCCAGTACATCCAACTCGAAGTCTTTGTTACCGATCTCGACGTTGCGAACTCTATCGTAACCCATCGGTTTGTTGGCGTCGGTGTAGACGTTACCGAACTTGTAGTAGCAGAGTTTGTACATGAGACAGTTGAGGAGGGTGGGGGAGCCCTCTCTGTCGACTCGGAACTCGCCGCTGGGGGTGTAGTAATCCTTCTCGTGTATGTGGGTCCCCCTGTCTGTGGAGCCGCCGATCCGGACCATCCAGAGGAACTTGTTGATGTCGTCGGAGGAGTAGCCGACCATGCCGCCGAATATTACGAGCACGTAGTCAACGTCCAGCTCCTGCATTATCTCGTAGGCTTTATCCTCAGTGGAAGACATCGCTTGGCCGACTCTGTAAAACAAGAGGAATCACGATGAAGTATACCAATAAAACGTTCCGGTATCCAAATAATATCACAGGGTACCGCAATTTTTCTCGCAATTGGTTTTTTTTTAAAACGATGGTAACTGAACTGAGTTTATTGTTGCGAATAGTAAATTTCTTAACATTAATATATAAGGTGTGTACAATGTAATAATAACCTCGATATGTGAGTGTTGTTCCAGGTGTTATTGTCGACTAGTATGGTTCGGTTAGCCATCGCGGTTATCTGATATCCGTAATCCCACCAGGACATTATCTTCGCGTCTTCCTCGGTGTTCTGCCGCATCCAGTAGTAGGCCTCCCTGAAGTCGTCGAATATCATCCGACTTCCATCGCTGCCGCCCCTAGCCGCCAGCACGATGGACGGACTGCTGTAGGCCTCGCTGGTCACCCAGGTGCAGTGGAACACGTAGGTGGTCAGGAACAGCGTGATCATCGCGACCACAGCCATGGCGACCTCGTTCTTAACGGAGTACGAGTTGTCGGCTCGTTTCTTCGGCTGCGGGGTTTCCTTATTCGTCGATTCCAAGTTCTTCATAAAGGACGTCATCGTTTTGTTGAGACCTATGCTCGCAAGGATGCACATAACCGGCGCTAGAACCAACATCAATCGAACCATAACGCCGGCGAAGTAAATGCTAGTGACGCCGTACAGAATGATAAAGATGTTCTCGGTGGTGAGGTTAGCGAAGCAGTGGTAGAGGCCAACGGGGAACATAAAGACGAGGAGTTGCAGATCGAAGTAGAAGGAACTCCAGGCGGTCGGTTGATGCTCGGAGACGGACGCGATGATGGGGATGTTGTTCTTGGCGTAACTGGGATCCAGCAAACTGTAGAAGCGACCGGTCCAGGGCGCGATCTTACCGGAGAGTTGCAGAGCCATGGCGACAACCAACGAGACCACCACCGTCGCCGAGATAACGAACCGCGACAAGAGATTCAACTCTTCTTTGGACAACTTGCTCGCGGCGTACTGGTAGAAACCGACTATCTGACAGAGTCCAAAGACCCCGAAGGCGGCCATGTGCTCCGAGCTCTGTATAGGCTGGAACCCCACGAAGGGGATCTGCATTGACATTACGGTACCGAGGCAATAGACGGTGCAGTAGCTAACGTAGACCTTAACGTTGAAACGACCGGTTACTATGAGAGCGAATACATGCATTGGTATGAGGTTGATAAGGAAGACGTAGCCTCCCCAGGATGATACCATGTAGAAGTATGCGACTGCGCAGGCGGTCGCCCAGGCAACGCTGCCACGTTTAACAGCCTTTATCCACAATGTGTAGGTGAGGAGCATGCAGAAGATGGCGATTCCTTCGTTGTCGTAACTTCCAGCCACCGAACGGGATATGTAACCAGGGACGATAGCAATGAGACTAGCAGCGACGAGGCCAGCCCCTGTGGACCAGAGCTCTTTGGTGAGATGGTAGGTGACGATGCTAGTTAGTGAGGAGAAGAGGGGGGCCAGGAAGACACATACGTTACGGATGTCGATTGTAATGTTGAGGCTAAAATATATAATGATTTTTAGACTGTTATATGAGTTAGGTCTATACTAGACTACAGAAACTGAAAGTAAGTTTCAGACTTAGTAGAAGCTAATCACTGTTTAAGTATTGATAGATGTACGCCAACACGCCTCTGTAACCTGCTCCTTTCTGCCTTTAAATAAAAGTAACCTGCATAATCGTGTAACATGTGTTAACTTTCGTTTATTGTTTTGGTTCCCCCAACACGTATCTGTAACCTGCTCCTTTAAATGGCATGTTACATTCGGGCTTAGTAATAATAATAATAATAATTAAAATATTTATATAGCGCCTTTCCTAAATTAAGAGCAAGGCGCATGGCACTGTTAAAATGTAGGATTGCTAAAAAATTAGATAAAAACAGTTTAATTAAAAACGGACATTGATAACATCGTGTGAATATGATTATGCAGATTTACTCGTACTCCAGGTGGAAATAGTGTGTTTTTAGCCTCGACTTAAAAACCGCGATGGTTGGTGATTGTCGAACGTTGATTGGCAGTTTGTTCCAAATAGTCGGGGCAGCAACTGAGAAAGCGCGCTTGCCGTAGTGCACCATGTTGAATCTAGGGATCATCAGCAGTTCGTAGTGGGACGACCTCAGTGACCGGGAGGGCGTGTAGGGTGACAGTAGATCTCGCAGATATACTGGTGCTGTTCCATTCAGACACTTGTAGGTAATCATCGCAATTTTATAGTCTATCCGACGTTGCACTGGAAGCCAATGTAGTCGCATTAGTACAGGGGTCATTCGTTGCCTGTCACCTTTCTTGAGACCAACTAAAAGACGCGCCGCACAGTTCTGCACATATTGTAGCTTTTTAATGGAATCAGTCGGAAGACCGTAATAAAGGGAGTTGCAGTTGTCCAATTTACTTGTGACAAGCGCATGAATCAAAATCTCAAGATTGTCTTTGGATAAATAGCGCTTAATTTTTCCAAGATTCCTGAGGTGATAGAAAGCTTCTCTGACAGTAATTCCAATGTGCTTACGGAATGTCAGATGAGAATCGATTTCAACACCGATATTACGCGCAGTTGCGCTACAACCAATAGTCTCGGAACCGATTATCACGTGCGGGGATTCAACTTGTTTACCGAATTGCGACTGCAGCATGACCACTTTAGTCTTATCTGAGTTCATCTTTAAAAGATGTGAGTCCATCCATGCTCGAACTTCAGAAAGGCACTTTTCAGTGATATCCACTGCATCATTCAGGTTTGATTTTTTAAATGTTATGTATATGTGAGTATCATCTGCGTTGAGATGTAGGGACAGTCCGTATTTCCTTATCACATTTGCGAGTGAACGTGTATAAATAGTAAATAGTATATTAGTAATATTATAAATAGTAATATTAGTAAATTGTAGATCGAATGTAACATAGTTATAGGATCCAATGTAACATAATTGCGGTTACGTTCGATACGTAATAACTATGTTACATTCGATCCTGATTACGTTCGGTCATGTATCCGTGTATATGGCCTACACCAGTACACGCTACTACAGTACCGGTATATATACACAAATATGTTATTATATAAGGTAAGTTACAGAATTACAACGACTGTACGATGGCGGTAGGACATAAAGACAAAATGAGAAATGACGACTCACAAACCTATGGAGTAGGTTATATAATATAGTAGATGTAATCATCAACCCGGGGTAGATGGTTCCACCAATAATCCTTCCCAAAGGATACCAGGCGCGGTCATCGAACCAGTTATGGAAGTCGTAGTAGCCATTGTCAACAAGAAATCTCGTGGTACGGTAGTTAAAGTAGGGATCGAACTCATGAATAACCGATTCGAATCTGAGTACAGAGAAGAGTCTGATTAGGAAGGAGAGAATCGCTGCTATAGTTAGGATCATGAGAGTTAGGAGAGTGGATTTCTTCTCATGGGACATCTGACTTGCCGGTAGGTAGCTCAAGAAACTCGCAGCCATCTTTCAGTCTTTCAAAAGATAGCGTACCGGTAACACAATTGGCAGTTTATTGGATAATACGTTCCCTGGTTCTTATTCTATTAGGTACAGTAGGAGTAGGAGTAGGCCTATAACCAGATAACTGTATAACAGTATAGGCCTAACATAACCTGTGTTTTAGATTGTTAGATTAAGATCAGAAGATTGTCTCTGTCTCAGTCTCACCTCCAGACCTCCTCACGCTGTCACGCTCACTGGCTTACCGGTACCCCACGCTCACCAGCTCACAGCTCAGCAGCTGCACAGTCCAGCTACCGGTACCGTATACTGTCAGACTGTAGCCTGCGAGGTGCGGCTGTACGGTAATACAGTAATACTACTGTTAATAAGTTAAAATTTTGAATAGTGTTCACTTTTCCCCGTTGTCTACCGCATTACCGGTACCGGACCGGGATACTACTGCTGTACTGTAGCTGTAATATTAATCCTATAATCTCCAACCGTCAGACTGTAAGACCGTGTAAATCTGTGTGGTGTGCTGTGCAGTCCTGAGCCAGTACTGCAGTAACCACAACTAACACTGTAACAGTATACAGGTACCGGTATATATAGTCTCATAGTAGATACTGCGCTAGATAGAAGACTGGAGCCAGAATGTACAAGAACGCGAGCTATGTGGTAATCCTGTGATACGGCATCACATAGACAAAATTGACAGATTTACAATTGTTTACGAGAGTTACAGTTACAGACTGACAGAGTTACAACTATTCCTCGACTCACTAAAAATAATGAAATTATCATATACCGCACTAAAAAATAATAAGTTTTTGTTTTTCAATAAATTTAATGCCAAAATCGCTAAAAAATACAACAAATGCAGTAATTCATTTATACTGTAGTATCACTAAAAAACATCGCAAATCCACTAAAAATGATGATCTTTATTACTGTATATATATGTAAAACGTAAACGATCTTCATCATTACACGGTGGCTGATTGCGGCCAATTATTTCCATTTTTTAATGTTTTTCACCCGGGTGAAAAACATTTATCAACCGGGTGAAAAATATTTAAATGTTTAACTATATTGACTTTCGTTTATTGTTTTGGTTAGAATATCATGCCACTGTAACCTGATCATTTCCCTTAATTGATCATTAACATTGGTCGAGATGTTAATTCGCCAAGAGTGAATCTGGATCAAAATGAGCTTTTGATATTATTTATAAGGAAACTAACTACATATGTTCAGAGTTCTGATACATGTTTTTCACCCGGGTGATAAATGTTTTTCACCCAGGTGATAAATGTTTTTCACCCGGGTGATAAATGTTTTTCACCCGTGTGATAACTATTTTCACCCGGGTGATAAGTGTTTTTACCCGGTGAAAAATAATTTAAAAAATGGAAATAATTGCCCGCAAATAGCCACCGTATCATTAGCATTAAAGTTTACCATGTATCATCCACCATGCACAGAAATTGTACAGAATACTAGAAATATGCGTAAGCGAAGCAGGACGCAATACGTAAGAATGCATTTTTCACAACGAGGAGCGCAGCTTCAGCCAGCAGCGAAACGGCAATCTCGCATGAGACCCATGCAACGAAAATTACTTGTCTATTTGACCAGAACTACGCTCGACGCTCCATAGACTTTGACGATCTGAAAACAATAACTTTATTTTTCACGGAAGGTACTTAAAGAGCAACACGACCGAACACACAAGAACACACCCGAACACACTCCAAAATCTGCCGAACACAATCGAACACAGTCGAAAATAGAAAGAGCACAAAACAATAACACCTGGTACCAAACCTTAAATAGATAAAATTAGCCACGCGTTGCTTTTCTATAAGTAAATTCCCGAAATTATGGAATAAAATCGTCGCGAAATCCGATCTGCACCGATCAAACTCCTTTTCACCCGCTGTCACAGAACTGCGTCTGCCGATTCTGCCAGCACTCATGCTCGGACCGCTATCACTGTCTTTCATGTACACTTTGTCCACCCTTATCAACCTTAGCACAACCATAATAAATCAATATAAGGCCTAACTAAACTGTACTGTATCGACTTCAATAATTATCATGTTATTTCGGTGTATATAATATTATATGGTATTTAATTAAAATTAATTAATATACAGTCATTTTACCCCGACTGGGGTGTAGTTATTAAAAAAAAAAAAAAATCGTCGCGAAATTAAATATTCATTTCTTATCAGATCAGCTTGTCGCCTACCGGTAGGTTGGAAACAAAAAATTATTAATTTGTTGTGTACTGTTGTAATGTACAACAAACTATGTAGGGAAGCCTACCGGATACCGTACCTGTCACATAAATATAGTAAGAGCGGGTTAGCTAACCCGTGTAACTGACTGTGTACTGGAACAGCTCAGTGAGCTGGAACTGATTGCTGAAGTTGAATTAGGAAGTTAGGCCTACCACCGGTTACCGTACGTACATGACGTACTGTATCGGTACAACATAGCTACCGGTACCTGAATATTTAATTTCGCGACAATTTTATTCAATAATTTCGGGAATTGACTTATAGAAAAGCAACGCGTGGATAATTTTATCTAAAAGTTGGTACCCTGTGTAATTTTTTGCGCTCTTTCTATTTTCGACTGTGTTCGATTGTGTTCGGCAGTTTTTGGAGTGTGTTCGACTGTGTTCGGTCGTGTTGCTCTTTAAGTACCTTCCATTTTTCACCACTACAGTAGTTACAGTAATTCATGATTGGACTGTGTCAGTGTGTGGCGAGTCAAAACTTATGAGGATGCCCGTTTTCCAAATAGGGGGGGGGGGGGGGGGGGGGGGGTGGGGGGGGGGGGGGGGGGGGGGGGGGGGGGGGGGGGGGGGGGGGCAATATATTGCGAATATTATTACAAAATCGAACAGCGCCCTGCCTGAGTGAGCTTCGATTCGGTGCTCTACCACACTACGTAGTTAGGGCGGCCACTCACTGCCATCCATGTAACCAACCAATCAGTAACTGCTCGTTATCGCTGAGATGGCAAGATAGATTTATTTATACACTATTTAAAAACAATAACAAATACACCAAACAATGTACCGGTATAAAGGTATTGCTCCAACATAACATATAGGATTACCCCTAAAGCTTTGCAGCTTATTTCCAAGGGGGTCCCTTTGTGTTACTTGGTTACAAATACAATATTACACTACGCTAACCTAAAACCAATATAAAATGTAATGACACTCGTACAACTTTACGGAGAGCGAGGCAATACTCCGACTCAACGATAAAGATATATTACTTTCAGTTTTACTGATGAAGTTTTTCATGTTTCTACGGTATTTATTTCCTTCACAGTTTGTTTGTTTTTATTGTGTTTCTAGGACAATAATAAAACCGAGAAAATCTCAACTCATGTTGATTTGGGTATGTTGTCAGGGCAACTTATATCAACAGTAAAGGAATGTTGTCGTAGATGTATGCAAGTTCAACCGCTGCGACTAGTCGCAGCAATGTACACTTGTAACATTCAAGCTACCGCGGATGTTTTGGGTGAGTCTCGCTTTGGTAGTAATTCAGAAATAATCCGTTTATAAATGTGACGGCATTTTAGTGGAAACTTCCTCTCCATCGTCCAATCTCCGCCCGATAAATAATTACAACTTAATTAAGTCATTGTGTAGCTGATTATGAAACTGTAACCTGTTTATTGTTTTTCATGCCACTGATAACCTACTCCTTTCCATTAATTAGCGCAGATTGGATGCGGGTAAATATCTCACCTATTTTTTTCCCTAATCAGTTTGTATATTTTAATTAATCATCCTAAAGTCGTAGGCCTAGTGTCCAAGGCGTATGTTTTTCTCTAAAACTAAAGTCTACATTTTTTCCATTTGTAACATTGGTACATGCTTACATTATCTTTAGGTAAACTCTACGCTGTATTGAACAAGCGCCAAGGGCGTATCCTTAGCGACACGATGCTGGAGGGGTCTTCTATATTCAATATATCTGCAATATTACCCGTTGCAGAAAGTTTAGGTTTCGCTGACGAAATAAGAAAACGGACTAGTGGATTAGCGAATCCTCAACTTGAATTTACGCATTGGGAGGTAAGTAAGGGAAGCATTTACATAGAACAACACGAGAATCAGGGAGCGGGAGGTAAGTAAGGGAGGCATTTACATAGAACAACACGAGAATCGGGGAGCGGGAGGTAAGTAAGGGAGGCATTTACATAGAACAACACGAGAATCAGGGAGCGGGAGGTAAGTAAGGGAGGCAATTACATAGAACAACACGAGAATCAGGGAGCGGGAGGTAAGTAAGGGAGGCATTTACATAGAACAACACGAGAATCAGGGAGCGGGAGGTAAGTAAGGGAGGCATTTACATAGAACAACACGAGAATCAGGGAGCGGGAGGCAAGTAAGGGAGGCATTTACATAGAACAACACGAGAATCAGGGAGCGGGAGGTAAGTAAGGGAGGCATTTACATAGAACAACACGAGAATCGGGGAGCGGGAGGTAAGTAAGGGAGTCATTTACATAGAACAACACGAGAATCGGGGTGCGGGAGGTAAGTGGAGTCATTTACATAGAACAACACGAGAATCAGTGAGCGGGAGGTAAGTAAGGGAGGCATTTACATAGAACAACACGAGAATCAGGGAGCGGGAGGTAAGTAAGGGAGGCATTTACATAGAACAACACGAGAATCGGGGTGCGGGAGGTAAGTGGAGTCATTTACATAGAACAACACGAGAATCGGGGAGCGGGAGGTAAGTAAGGGAGGCATTTACATAGAACAACACGAGAATCAGGGAGCGGGAGGTAAGTGGAGGCATTTACATAGAACAACACGAGAATCGGGGAGCGGGAGGTAAGTAAGGGAGGCATTTACATAGAACAACACGAGAATCAGGGAGCGGGAGGTAAGTAAGGGAGGCATTTACATAGAACAACACGAGAATCAGGGAGCGGGAGATAAGTAAGGGAGGTATTTACATAGAACAACACGAGAATCGGGGTGCGGGAGGTAAGTAAGGGAGGCATTTACATAGAACAACACGAGAATCAGGGAGCGGGAGGTAAGTGGAGGCATTTACATAGAACAACACGAGAATCAGGGAGCGGGATGTAAGTGGAGTCATTTACATAGAACAACACGAGAATCGGGGAGCGGGAGGTAAGTGGAGTCATTTACATAGAACAACACGAGAATCGGGGAGCGGGAGGTAAGTAAGGGAGGCATTTACATAGAACAACACGAGAATCAGGGAGCGGGAGGTAAGTAAGGGAGGCATTTACATAGAACAACACGAGAATCAGGGAACGGGAGGTAAGTAAGGGAGGCATTTACATAGAACAACACGAGAATCAGGGAGCGGGAGGTAAGTAAGGGAGGCATTTACATAGAACAACACGAGAATCGGGGAGCGGGAGGTAAGTAAGGGAGGCATTTACATAGAACAACACGAGAATCAGGGAGCGGGAGGTAAGTAAGGGAGGCATTTACATAGAACAACACGAGAATCGGGGAGCGGGAGGTAAGTAAGGGAGGCATTTACATAGAACAACACGAGAATCGGGGAGCGGGAGGTAAGTAAGGGAGGCATTTACATAGAACAACACGAGAATCAGTGAGCGGGAGGTAAGTAAGGGAGGCATTTACATAGAACAACACGAGAATCGGGGAGCGGGAGGTAAGTAAGGGAGGCATTTACATAGAACAACACGAGAATCAGGGAGCGAGAGATAAGTAAGGGAGGCATTTACATAGAACAACACGAGAATCAGGGAGCGGGAGGTAAGTGGAGGCATTTACATAGAACAACACGAGAATCAGTGAGCGGGAGGTAAGTAAGGGAGTCATTTACATAGAACAACACGAGAATCAGGGAGCGGGAGGTAAGTAAGGGAGGCATTTACATAGAACAACACGAGAATCGGGGAGCGGGAGGTAAGTGGAGGCATTTACATAGAACAACACGAGAATCAGGGAGCGGAAGGTAAGTGGAGGCATTTACATAGAACAACACGAGAATCAGGGAGCGGGAGGTAAGTGGAGGCATTTACATAGAACAACACGAGAATCAGGGAGCGGGAGGTAAGTGGAGTCATTTACATAGAACAACACGAGAATCAGGGAGCGGGAGGTAAGTAAGGGAGGCATTTACATAGAACAACACGAGAATCGGGGAGCGGGAGGTAAGTAAGGGAGGCATTTACATAGAACAACACGAGAATCAGGGAGCGGGAGGTAAGTAAGGGAGGCATTTACATAGAACAACACGAGAATCAGGGAGCGGGAGGTAAGTAAGGGAGGCATTTACATAGAACAACACGAGAATCGGGGAGCGGGAGGTAAGTAAGGGAGGCATTTACATAGAACAACACGAGAATCAGGGAGCGGGAGGTAAGTAAGGGAGGCATTTACATAGAACAACACGAGAATCGGGGAGCGGGAGGTAAGTAAGGGAGGCATTTACATAGAACAACACGAGAATCGGGGAGCGGGAGGTAAGTAAGGGAGGCATTTACATAGAACAACACGAGAATCAGGGAGCGGGAGGTAAGTAAAGGAGGCATTTACATAGAACAACACGAGAATCAGGGAGCGGGAGGTAAGTAAGGGAGGCATTTACATAGAACAACACGAGAATCAGTGAGCGGGGGGTAAGTAAGGGAGGCATTTACATAGAACAACACGAGAATCAGGGAGCGGGAGGTAAGTGGAGGCATTTACATAGAACAACACGAGAATCAGGGAGCGGGAGGTAAGTAAGGGAGGCATTTATATAGAACAACACGAGAATCAGGGAGCGGGAGGTAAGTATGGGAGGCATTTACATAGAACAACACGTGAATCAGGGAGCGGGAGGTAAGTATGGGAGGCATTTACATAGAGCAACACGAGAATCGGGGAGCGGGAGGTAAGTAAGAGAGGCATTTACATAGAACAACACGAGAATCAGGGAGCGGGAGGTAAGTAAGGGAGGCATTTACATAGAACAACACGAGAATCAGGGAGCGGGAGGTAAGTAAGGGAGGCATTTACATAGAACAACACGAGAATCAGGGAGCGGGAGGTAAGTAAGGGAGGCATTTACATAGAACAACACGAGAATCGGGGAGCGGTAGGTAAGTAAGGGAGGCATTTACATAGAACAACACGAGAATCAGGGAGCGGGAGGTAAGTAAGGGAGGCATTTACATAGAACAACACGAGAATCAGGGAGCGGGAGGTAAGTAAGGGAGGCATTTACATAGAACAACACGAGAATCAGGGAGCGGGAGGTAAGTATGGGAGGCATTTACATAGAACAACACGAGAATCAGGGAGCGGGGGGTAAGTAAGGGAGGCATTTACATAGAACAACACGAGAATCAGGGAGCGGGAGGTAAGTATGGGAGGCATTTACATAGAACAACACGAGAATCAGGGAGCGGGGGGTAAGTAAGGGAGGCATTTACATAGAACAACACGAGAATCAGGGAGCGGGAGGTAAGTATGGGAGGCCTTTACATAGAACAACACGAGAATCAGGGAGCGGGAGGTAAGTGGAGGCATTTACATAGAACAACACGAGAATCAGGGAGCGGGAGGTAAGTGGAGGCATTTACATAGAACAACACGAGAATCAGGGAGCGGGGGGTAAGTAAGGGAGGCATTTACATAGAACAACACGAGAATCAGGGAGCGGGAGGTAAGTATGGGAGGCATTTACATAGAACAACACGAGAATCTGGGAGCGGGAGGTAAGTATGGGAGGCATTTACATAGAACAACACGTGAATCAGGGAGCGGGAGGTAAGTATGGGAGGCATTTTCATAGAACAACACGAGAATCAGGGAGCGGGAGGTAAGTATGGGAGGCATTTACATAGAACAACACGAGAATCAGGGAGCGGGGGGTAAGTAAGGGAGGCATTTACATAGAACAACACGAGAATCAGGGAGCGGGAGGTAAGTATGGGAGGCATTTACATAGAACAACACGAGAATCAGGGAGCGGGAGGTAAGTGGAGGCATTTACATAGAACAACACGAGAATCAGGGAGCGGGGGGTAAGTAAGGGAGGCATTTACATAGAACAACACGAGAATCAGGGAGCGGGAGGTAAGTATGGGAGGCATTTACATAGAACAACACGTGAATCAGGGAGCGGGAGGTAAGTATGGGAGGCATTTACATAGAACAACACGAGAATCAGGGAGCGGGAGGTAAGTATGGGAGGCATTTACATAGAACAACACGAGAATCAGGGAGCGGGAGTTAAGTAAGGGAGGCATTTACATAGAACAACACGAGAATCAGGGAGCGGGAGGTAAGTAAGGGAGGCATTTACATAGAACAACACGAGAATCAGGGAGCGGGAGGTAAGTAAGGGAGGCATTTACATAGAACAACACGAGAATCAGGGAGCGGGGGGTAAGTAAGGGAGGCATTTACATAGAACAACACGAGAATCAGGGAGCAGGAGGTAAGTAAGGGAGGCATTTACATAGAACAACACGAGAATCAGGGAGCGGGAGGTAAGTAAGGGAGGCATTTACATAGAACAACACGAGAATCGGGGAGCGGGAGGTAAGTAAGGGAGGCATTTACATAGAACAACACGAGAATCAGGGAGCGGGAGGTAAGTGGAGTCATTTACATAGAACAACACGAGAATCAGGGAGCGGGAGGTAAGTAAGGGAGGCATTTACATAGAACAACACGAGAATCAGGGAGCGGGAGGTAAGTGGAGTCATTTACATAGAACAACACGAGAATCAGGGAGCGGGAGGTAAGTAAGGGAGTCATTTACATAGAACAACACGAGAATCGGGGAGCGGGAGGTAAGTAAGGGAGGCATTTACATAGAACAACACGAGAATCAGGGAGCGGGAGGTAAGTGGAGTCATTTACATAGAACAACACGAGAATCAGGGAGCGGGAGGTAAGTAAGGGAGTTATTTACATAGAACAACACGAGAATCGGGGAGCGGGAGGTAAGTATGGGAGGCATTTACATAGAACAACACGAGAATCAGGGAGCGGGGGGTAAGTAAGGGAGGCATTTACATAGAACAACACGAGAATCAGGGAGCGGGAGGTAAGTGGAGTCATTTACATAGAACAACACGAGAATCAGGGAGCGGAAGGTAAGTAAGGGAGGCATTTACATAGAACAACACGAGAATCAGGGAGCGGGAGGTAAGTGGAGTCATTTACATAGAACAACACGAGAATCAGGGAGCGGGAGGTAAGTAAGGGAGGCATTTACATAGAACAACACGAGAATCAGGGAGCGGGAGGTAAGTAAGGGAGGCATTTACATAGAACAACACGAGAATCAGGGAGCGGGAGGTAAGTAAGGGAGGCATTTACATAGAACAACACGAGAATCGGGGAGCGGGAGGTAAGTAAGGGAGGTATTTACATAGAACAACACGAGAATCAGGGAGCGGGAGGTAAGTAAGGGAGGCATTTACATAGAACAACACGAGAATCGGGGAGCGGGAGGTAAGTAAGGGAGGCATTTACATAGAACAACACGAGAATCAGGGAGCGGGAGGTAAGTAAGGGAGGCATTTACATAGAACAACACGAGAATCAGGGAGCGGGAGGTAAGTAAGGGAGGCATTTACATAGAACAACACGAGAATCGGGGAGCGGGAGGTAAGTAAGGGAGGCATTTACATAGAACAACACGAGACTCAGGGAGCGGGAGATAAGTAAGGGAGGCATTTACATAGAACAACACGAGAATCAGGGAGCGGGAGATAAGTAAGGGAGGCATTTACATAGAACAACACGAGAATCAGGGAGCGGGAGTAAGGGAGGCATTTACATAGAACAACACGAGAATCAGGGAGCGGGAGGTAAGTAAGGGAGGCATTTACATAGAACAACACGAGAATCAGGGAGCGGGAGGTAAGTAAGGGAGGCATTTACATAGAACAACACGAGAATCGGGGAGCGGGAGGTAAGTAAGGGAGGCATTTACATAGAACAACACGAGAATCAGGGAGCGGGAGGTAAGTAAGGGAGGCATTTACATAGAACAACACGAGAATCAGGGAGCGGGAGGTAAGTAAGGGAGGCATTTACATAGAACAACACGAGAATCGGGGAGCGGGAGGTAAGTAAGGGAGGCATTTACATAGAACAACACGAGAATCGGGGAGCGGGAGGTAAGTAAGGGAGGCATTTACATAGAACAACACGAGAATCAGGGAGCGGGAGGTAAGTAAGGGAGGCATTTACATAGAACAACACGAGAATCAGGGAGCGGGAGGTAAGTGGAGTCATTTACATAGAACAACACGAGAATCAGGGAGCGGGAGGTAAGTAAGGGAGTCATTTACATAGAACAACACGAGAATCGGGGAGCGGGAGGTAAGTATGGGAGGCATTTACATAGAACAACACGAGAATCAGGGAGCGGGGGGTAAGTAAGGGAGGCATTTACATAGAACAACACGAGAATCAGGGAGCGGGAGGTAAGTGGAGTCATTTACATAGAACAACACGAGAATCAGGGAGCGGGAGGTAATTAAGGGAGGCATTTACATAGAACAACACGAGAATCAGGGAGCGAGAGGTAAGTGGAGTCATTTACATAGAACAACACGAGAATCAGGGAGCGGGAGGTAAGTAAGGGAGGCATTTACATAGAACAACACGAGAATCAGGGAGCGGGAGGTAAGTAAGGGAGGCATTTACATAAAACAACACGAGAATCAGGGAGCGGGAGGTAAGTAAGGGAGGCATTTACATAGAACAACACGAGAATCGGGGAGCGGGAGGTAAGTAAGGGAGGTATTTACATAGAACAACACGAGAATCAGGGAGCGGGAGGTAAGTAAGGGAGGCATTTACATAGAACAACACGAGAATCGGGGAGCGGGAGGTAAGTAAGGGAGGCATTTACATAGAACAACGCGAGAATCAGGGAGCGGGAGGTAAGTAAGGGAGGCATTTACATAGAACAACACGAGAATCAGGGAGCGGGAGGTAAGTAAGGGAGGCATTTACATAGAACAACACGAGAATCGGGGAGCGGGAGGTAAGTAAGGGAGGCATTTACATAGAACAACACGAGAATCAGGGAGCGGGAGGTAAGTAAGGGAGGCATTTACATAGAACAACACGAGAATCAGGGAGCGGGAGGTAAGTAAGGGAGGTATTTACATAGAACAACACGAGAATCAGGGAGCTGGAGGTAAGTAAGGGAGGTATTTACATAGAACAACACGAGAATCAGGGAGCGGGAGGTAAGTAAGGGAGGCATTTACATAGAACAACACGAGAATCGGGGAGCGGGAGGTAAGTAAGGGAGGCATTTACATAGAACAACACGAGAATCAGGGAGCGGGAGGTAAGTAAGGGAGGTATTTACATAGAACAACACGATAATCAGGGAGCGGGAGGTAAGTAAGGGAGGTATTTACATAGAACAACACGAGAATCAGGGAGCGGGAGGTAAGTAAGGGAGGCATTTACATAGAACAACACGAGAATCAGGGAGCGGGAGGTAAGTAAGGGAGGCATTTACATAGAACAACACGAGAATCAGGGAGCGGGAGGTAAGTAAGGGAGGTATTTACATAGAACAACACGAGAATCAGGGAGCGGGAGGTAAGTAAGGGAGGTATTTACATAGAACAACACGAGAATCAGGGAGCGGGAGGTAAGTAAGGGAGGCATTTACATAGAACAACACGAGAATCGGGGAGCGGGAGGTAAGTAAGGGAGGCATTTACATAGAACAACACGAGAATCAGGGAGCGGGAGGTAAGTAAGGGAGGCATTTACATAGAACAACACGAGGATCAGGGAGCGGGAGGTAAGTAAGGGAGGCATTTACATAGAACAACACGAGAATCGGGGAGCGGGAGGTAAGTAAGGAGGCATTTACATAGAACAACACGAGACTCAGGGAGCGGGAGATAAGTAAGGGAGGCATTTACATAGAACAACACGAGAATCAGGGAGCGGGAGATAAGTAAGGGAGGCATTTACATAGAACAACACGAGAATCAGGGAGCGGGAGGTAAGTAAGGGAGGCATTTACATAGAACAACACGAGAATCAGGGAGCGGGAGGTAAGTAAGGGAGGCATTTACATAGAACAACACGAGAATCAGGGAGCGGGAGGTAAGTAAGGGAGGCATTTACATAGAACAACACGAGAATCGGGGAGCGGGAGGTAAGTAAGGGAGGCATTTACATAGAACAACACGAGAATCAGGGAGCGGGAGGTAAGTAAGGGAGGCATTTACATAGAACAACACGAGAATCAGGGAGCGGGAGGTAAGTAAGGGAGGCATTTACATAGAACAACACGAGAATCGGGGAGCGGGAGGTAAGTAAGGGAGGCATTTACATAGAACAACACGAGAATCAGGGAGCGGGAGGTAAGTAAGGGAGGCATTTACATAGAACAACACGAGAATCAGGGAGCGGGAGGTAAGTAAGGGAGGCATTTACATAGAACAACACGAGAATCAGGGAGCGGGAGGTAAGTAAGGGAGGCATTTACATAGAACAACACGAGAATCAGGGAGCGGGAGGTAAGTAAGGGAGGCATTTACATAGAACAACACGAGAATCGGGGAGCGGGAGGTAAGTAAGGGAGGCATTTACATAGAACAACACGAGAATCGGGGAGCGGGAGGTAAGTAAGGGAGGCATTTACATAGAACAACACGAGAATCAGGGAGCGGGAGGTAAGTAAGGGAGGCATTTACATAGAACAACACGAGAATCAGGGAGCGGGAGGTAAGTAAGGGAGGCATTTACATAGAACAACACGAGAATCAGGGAGCGGGAGGTAAGTAAGGGAGGCATTTACATAGAACAACACGAGAATCAGGGAGCGGGAGGTAAGTAAGGGAGGCATTTACATAGAACAACACGAGAATCAGGGAGCGGGAGGTAAGTAAGGGAGGCATTTACATAGAACAACACGAGAATCGGGGAGCGGGAGGTAAGTAAGGGAAGCATTTACATAGAACAACACGAGAATCGGGGAGCGGGAGGTAAGTAAGGGAGGCAATTACATAGAACAACACGAGAATCGGGGAGCGGGAGGTAAGTAAGGGAGGCAATTACATAGAACAACACGAGAATCAGGGAGCGGGAGGTAAGTAAGGGAGGCAATTACATAGAACAACACGATAATCAGGGAGCGGGAGGTAAGTAAGGGAGGCATTTACATAGAACAACACGAGAATCAGGGAGCGGGAGGTAAGTAAGGGAGGCATTTACATAGAACAACACGAGAATCGGGGAGCGGGAGGTAAGTAAGGTAGGCATTTACATAGAACAACACGATAATCAGGGAGCGGGAGGTAAGTAAGGGAGGCATTTACATAGAACAACACGAGAATCGGGGAGCGGGAGGTAAGTAAGGGAGGCAATTACATAGAACAACACGATAATCAGGGAGCGGGAGGTAAGTAAGGGAGGCATTTACATAGAACAACACGAGAATCAGGGAGCGGGAGGTAAGTATGGGAGGCATTTACATAGAACAACACGAGAATCAGGGAGCGGGAGGTAAGTAAGGGAGGCATTTACATAGAACAACACGAGAATCAGGGAGCGGGAGGTAAGTAAGGGAGGCATTTACATAGAACAACACGAGAATCGGGGAGCGGGAGGTAAGTAAGGGAGGCATTTACATAGAACAACACGAGAATCAGGGAGCGGGAGGTAAGTAAGGGAGGCATTTACATAGAACAACACGAGAATCAGGGAGCGGGAGGTAAGTAAGGGAGGCATTTACATAGAACAACACGAGAATCAGGGAGCGGGAGGTAAGTAAGGGAGGCATTTACATAGAACAACACGAGAATCGGGGAGCGGGAGGTAAGTAAGGGAGGCATTTACATAGAACAACACGACAATCGGGGAGCGGGAGGTAAGTAAGGGAGGCATTTACATAGAACAACACGAGAATCAGGGAGCGGGAGGTAAGTATGGGAGGCATTTACATAGAACAACACGAGAATCAGGGAGCGGGAGGTAAGTAAGGGAGGCATTTACATAGAACAACACGAGAATCAGGGAGCGGGAGGTAAGTAAGGGAGGCATTTACATAGAACAACACGAGAATCAGGGAGCGGGAGGTAAGTAAGGGAGGCATTTACATAGAACAACACGAGAATCAGGGAGCGGGGGGTAAGTATGGGAGGCATTTACATAGAACAACACGAGAATCAGGGAGCGGGGCGTAAGTAAGGGAGGCATTTACATAGAACAACACGAGAATCAGGGAGCGGGAGGTAAGTGGAGTCATTTACATAGAACAACACGAGAATCAGGGAGCGGGAGGTAAGTAAGGGAGGCATTTACATAGAACAACACGAGAATCAGGGAGCGGGAGGTAAGTGGAGTCATTTACATAGAACAACACGAGAATCAGGGAGCGGGAGGTAAGTAAGGGAGGCATTTACATAGAACAACACGAGAATCAGGGAGCGGGAGGTAAGTAAGGGAGGCATTTACATAGAACAACACGAGAATCAGGGAGCGGGAGGTAAGTATGGGAGGCATTTACATAGAACAACACGAGAATCGGGGAGCGGGAGGTAAGTAAGGGAGGTATTTACATAGAACAACACGAGAATCAGGGAGCGGGAGGTAAGTAAGGGAGGCATTTACATAGAACAACACGAGAATCGGGGAGCGGGAGGTAAGTAAGGGAGGCATTTACATAGAACAACACGAGAATCAGGGAGCGGGAGGTAAGTAAGGGAGGCATTTACATAGAACAACACGAGAATCAGGGAGCGGGAGGTAAGTAAGGGAGGCATTTACATAGAACAACACGAGAATCGGGGAGCGGGAGGTAAGTAAGGGAGGCATTTACATAGAACAACACGAGAATCAGGGAGCGGGAGGTAAGTAAGGGAGGCATTTACATAGAACAACACGTGAATCAGGGAGCGGGAGGTAAGTAAGGGAGGTATTTACATAGAACAACACGAGAATCAGGGAGCGGGAGGTAAGTAAGGGAGGCATTTACATAGAACAACACGAGAATCAGGGAGCGGGAGGTAAGTAAGGGAGGCATTTACATAGAACAACACGAGGAATCAGGGAGCGGGAGGTAAGTAAGGGAGGCATTTACATAGAACAACACGAGAATCGGGGAGCGGGAGGTAAGTAAGGGAGGCATTTACATAGAACAACACGAGACTCAGGGAGCGGGAGATAAGTAAGGGAGGCATTTACATAGAACAACACGAGAATCAGGGAGCGGGAGATAAGTAAGGGAGGCATTTACATAGAACAACACGAGAATCAGGGAGCGGGAGGTAAGTAAGGGAGGCATTTACATAGAACAACACGAGAATCAGGGAGCGGGAGGTAAGTAAGGGAGGCATTTACATAGAACAACACGAGAATCAGGGAGCGGGAGGTAAGTAAGGGAGGCATTTACATAGAACAACACGAGAATCGGGGAGCGGGAGGTAAGTAAGGGAGGCATTTACATAGAACAACACGAGAATCAGGGAGCGGGAGGTAAGTAAGGGAGGCATTTACATAGAACAACACGAGAATCAGGGAGCGGGAGGTAAGTAAGGGAGGCATTTACATAGAACAACACGAGAATCGGGGAGCGGGAGGTAAGTAAGGGAGGCATTTACATAGAACAACACGAGAATCAGGGAGCGGGAGGTAAGTAAGGGAGGCATTTACATAGAACAACACGAGAATCAGGGAGCGGGAGGTAAGTAAGGGAGGCATTTACATAGAACAACACGAGAATCAGGGAGCGGGAGGTAAGTAAGGGAGGCATTTACATAGAACAACACGAGAATCAGGGAGCGGGAGGTAAGTAAGGGAGGCATTTACATAGAACAACACGAGAATCGGGGAGCGGGAGGTAAGTAAGGGAGGCATTTACATAGAACAACACGAGAATCGGGGAGCGGGAGGTAAGTAAGGGAGGCATTTACATAGAACAACACGAGAATCAGGGAGCGGGAGGTAAGTAAGGGAGGCATTTACATAGAACAACACGAGAATCAGGGAGCGGGAGGTAAGTAAGGGAGGCATTTACATAGAACAACACGAGAATCAGGGAGCGGGAGGTAAGTAAGGGAGGCATTTACATAGAACAACACGAGAATCGGGGAGCGGGAGGTAAGTAAGGGAGGCATTTACATAGAACAACACGAGAATCAGGGAGCGGGAGGTAAGTAAGGGAGGCATTTACATAGAACAACACGAGAATCAGGGAGCGGGAGGTAAGTAAGGGAGGCATTTACATAGAACAACACGAGAATCAGGGAGCGGGAGGTAAGTAAGGGAGGCATTTACATAGAACAACACGAGAATCGGGGAGCGGGAGGTAAGTAAGGGAGGCATTTACATAGAACAACACGAGAATCGGGGAGCGGGAGGTAAGTAAGGGAGGCATTTACATAGAACAACACGAGAATCAGGGAGCGGGAGGTAAGTATGGGAGGCATTTACATAGAACAACACGAGAATCAGGGAGCGGGAGGTAAGTAAGGGAGGCATTTACATAGAACAACACGAGAATCAGGGAGCGGGAGGTAAGTAAGGGAGGCATTTACATAGAACAACACGAGAATCAGGGAGCGGGAGGTAAGTAAGGGAGGCATTTACATAGAACAACACGAGAATCAGGGAGCGGGGGGTAAGTATGGGAGGCATTTACATAGAACAACACGAGAATCAGGGAGCGGGAGCGTAAGTAAGGGAGGCATTTACATAGAACAACACGAGAATCAGGGAGCGGGAGGTAAGTGGAGTCATTTACATAGAACAACACGAGAATCAGGGAGCGGGAGGTAAGTAAGGGAGGCATTTACATAGAACAACACGAGAATCAGGGAGCGGGAGGTAAGTAGGGAGTCATTTACATAGAACAACACGAGAATCAGGGAGCGGGAGGTAAGTAAGGGAGGCATTTACATAGAACAACACGAGAATCAGGGAGCGGGAGGTAAGTAAGGGAGGCATTTACATAGAACAACACGAGAATCAGGGAGCGGGAGGTAAGTAAGGGAGGCATTTACATAGAACAACACGAGAATCGGGGAGCGGGAGGTAAGTAAGGGAGGTATTTACATAGAACAACACGAGAATCAGGGAGCGGGAGGTAAGTAAGGGAGGCATTTACATAGAACAACACGAGAATCGGGGAGCGGGAGGTAAGTAAGGGAGGCATTTACATAGAACAACACGAGAATCAGGGAGCGGGAGGTAAGTAAGGGAGGCATTTACATAGAACAACACGAGAATCAGGGAGCGGGAGGTAAGTAAGGGAGGCATTTACATAGAACAACACGAGAATCGGGGAGCGGGAGGTAAGTAAGGGAGGCATTTACATAGAACAACACGAGAATCAGGGAGCGGGAGGTAAGTAAGGGAGGCATTTACATAGAACAACACGAGAATCAGGGAGCGGGAGGTAAGTAAGGGAGGTATTTACATAGAACAACACGAGAATCAGGGAGCGGGAGGTAAGTAAGGGAGGCATTTACATAGAACAACACGAGAATCAGGGAGCGGGAGGTAAGTAAGGGAGGCATTTACATAGAACAACACGAGGATCAGGGAGCGGGAGGTAAGTAAGGGAGGCATTTACATAGAACAACACGAGAATCGGGGAGCGGGAGGTAAGTAAGGGAGGCATTTACATAGAACAACACGAGACTCAGGGAGCGGGAGATAAGTAAGGGAGGCATTTACATAGAACAACACGAGAATCAGGGAGCGGGAGATAAGTAAGGGAGGCATTTACATAGAACAACACGAGAATCAGGGAGCGGGAGGTAAGTAAGGGAGGCATTTACATAGAACAACACGAGAATCAGGGAGCGGGAGGTAAGTAAGGGAGGCATTTACATAGAACAACACGAGAATCAGGGAGCGGGAGGTAAGTAAGGGAGGCATTTACATAGAACAACACGAGAATCGGGGAGCGGGAGGTAAGTAAGGGAGGCATTTACATAGAACAACACGAGAATCAGGGAGCGGGAGGTAAGTAAGGGAGGCATTTACATAGAACAACACGAGAATCAGGGAGCGGGAGGTAAGTAAGGGAGGCATTTACATAGAACAACACGAGAATCGGGGAGCGGGAGGTAAGTAAGGGAGGCATTTACATAGAACAACACGAGAATCAGGGAGCGGGAGGTAAGTAAGGGAGGCATTTACATAGAACAACACGAGAATCAGGGAGCGGGAGGTAAGTAAGGGAGGCATTTACATAGAACAACACGAGAATCAGGGAGCGGGAGGTAAGTAAGGGAGGCATTTACATAGAACAACACGAGAATCAGGGAGCGGGAGGTAAGTAAGGGAGGCATTTACATAGAACAACACGAGAATCGGGGAGCGGGAGGTAAGTAAGGGAGGCATTTACATAGAACAACACGAGAATCGGGGAGCGGGAGGTAAGTAAGGGAGGCATTTACATAGAACAACACGAGAATCAGGGAGCGGGAGGTAAGTAAGGGAGGCATTTACATAGAACAACACGAGAATCAGGGAGCGGGAGGTAAGTAAGGGAGGCATTTACATAGAACAACACGAGAATCAGGGAGCGGGAGGTAAGTAAGGGAGGCATTTACATAGAACAACACGAGAATCAGGGAGCGGGAGGTAAGTAAGGGAGGCATTTACATAGAACAACACGAGAATCAGGGAGCGGGAGGTAAGTAAGGGAGGCATTTACATAGAACAACACGAGAATCGGGGAGCGGGAGGTAAGTAAGGGAGGCATTTACATAGAACAACACGAGAATCAGGGAGCGGGAGGTAAGTAAGGGAGGCATTTACATAGAACAACACGAGAATCGGGGAGCGGGAGGTAAGTAAGGGAGGCATTTACATAGAACAACACGAGAATCAGGGAGCGGGAGGTAAGTAAGGGAGGCATTTACATAGAACAACACGAGAATCGGGGAGCGGGAGGTAAGTAAGGGAGGCATTTACATAGAACAACACGAGAATCAGGGAGCGGGAGGTAAGTAAGGGAGGCATTTACATAGAACAACACGAGAATCGGGGAGCGGGAGGTAAGTAAGGGAGGCATTTACATAGAACAACACGAGAATCAGGGAGCGGGAGGTAAGTAAGGGAGGCATTTACATAGAACAACACGAGAATCGGGGAGCGGGAGGTAAGTAAGGGAGGCATTTACATAGAACAACACGAGAATCGGGGAGCGGGAGGTAAGTAAGGGAGGCATTTACATAGAACAACACGAGAATCAGGGAGCGGGAGGTAAGTAAGGGAGGCATTTACATAGAACAACACGAGAATCAGGGAGCGGGAGGTAAGTAAGGGAGGCAATTACATAGAACAACACGAGAATCAGGGAGCGGGAGGTAAGTAAGGGAGGCATTTACATAGAACAACACGAGAATCAGGGAGCGGGAGGTAAGTAAGGGAGGCATTTACATAGAACAACACGAGAATCAGGGAGCGGGAGGTAAGTAAGGGAGGCAATTACATAGAACAACACGATAATCAGGGAGCGGGAGGTAAGTAAGGGAGGCATTTACATAGAACAACACGAGAATCGGGGAGCGGGAGGTAAGTAAGGGAGGCAATTACATAGAACAACACGATAATCAGGGAGCGGGAGGTAAGTAAGGGAGGCATTTACATAGAACAACACGAGAATCGGGGAGCGGGAGGTAAGTAAGGGAGGCATTTACATAGAACAACACGACAATCGGGGAGCGGGAGGTAAGTAAGGGAGGCATTTACATAGAACAACACGAGAATCAGGGAGCGGGAGGTAAGTAAGGGAGGCATTTACATAGAACAACACGAGAATCGGGGAGCGGGAGGTAAGTAAGGGAGACAATTACATAGAACAACACGAGAATCAGGGAGCGGGAGGTAAGTGGAGGCATTTACATAGAACAACACGAGAATCAGGGAGCGGGAGGTAAGTAAGGGAGGCATTTACATAGAACAACACGAGAATCGGGGAGCGGGAGGTAAGTAAGGGAGGCAATTACATAGAACAACACGATAATCAGGGAGCGGGAGGTAAGTAAGGGAGGCATTTACATAGAACAACACGAGAATCGGGGAGCGGGAGGTAAGTAAGGGAGGCATTTACATAGAACAACACGAGAATCGGGGAGCGGGAGGTAAGTAAGGGAGGCATTTACATAGAACAACACGAGAATCAGGGAGCGGGAGGTAAGTAAGGGAGGCATTTACATAGAACAACACGAGAATCGGGGAGCGGGAGGTAAGTAAGGGAGGCAATTACATAGAACAACACGAGAATCAGGGAGCGGGAGGTAAGTGGAGGCATTTACATAGAACAACACGAGAATCAGGGAGCGGGAGGTAAGTGGAGGCATTTACATAGAACAACACGAGAATCGGGGAGCGGGAGGTAAGTAAGGGAGGCATTTACATAGAACAACACGAGAATCAGGGAGCGGGAGGTAAGTGGAGGCATTTATATAGAACAACACGAGAATCGGGGAGCGGGAGGTAAGTGGAGGCATTTACATAGAACAACACGAGAATCAGGGAGCGGGAGTTAAGTAAGGGAGGCATTTACATAGAACAACACGAGAATCAGGGAGCGGGAGGTAAGTAAGGGAGGCATTTACATAGAACAACACGAGAATCAGGGAGCGGGAGGTAAGTGGAGGCATTTACATAGAACAACACGAGAATCAGGGAGCGGGAGGTAAGTGGAGGCATTTACATAGAACAACACGAGAATCAGGGAGCGGGAGGTAAGTGGAGGCATTTACATAGAACAACACGAGAATCAGGGAGCGGGAGGTAAGTAAGGGAGGCATTTACATAGAACAACACGAGAATCAGGGAGCGGGAGGTAAGTAAGGGAGGCATTTACATAGAACAACACGAGAATCGGGGAGCGGGAGGTAAGTAAGGGAGGCATTTACATAGAACAACACGAGAATCAGGGAGCGGGAGGTAAGTGGAGGCATTTATATAGAACAACACGAGAATCGGGGAGCGGGAGGTAAGTGGAGGCATTTACATAGAACAACACGAGAATCGGGGAGCGGGAGGTAAGTAAGGGAGGCATTTATATAGAACAATACGAGAATCAGGGAGCGGGAGGTAAGTAAGGGAGGCATTTACATAGAACAACACGAGAATCGGGGTGCGGGAGGTAAGTAAGGGAGGCATTTACATAGCACAACACGAGAATCAGGGAGCGGGAGGTAAGTAAGGGAGGCATTTACATAGAACAACACGAGAATCGGGGAGCGGGAGGTAAGTGGAGGCATTTACATAGAACAACACGAGAATCAGGGAGCGGGAGGTAAGTAAGGGAGGCATTTACATAGAACAACACGAGAATCGGGGAGCGGGAGGTAAGTAAGGGAGGCATTTACATAGAACAACACGAGAATCAGGGAGCGGGAGGTAAGTAAGGGAGGCATTTACATAGAACAACACGAGAATCGGGGAGCGGGAGGTAAGTGGAGGCATTTACATAGAACAACACGAGAATCGGGGAGCGGGAGGTAAGTAAGGGAGGCATTTACATAGAACAACACGAGAATCGGGGAGCGGGAGGTAAGTGGAGGCATTTACATAGAACAACACGAGAATCGGGGAGCGGGAGGTAAGTAAGGGGGGCATTTACATAGAACAACACGAGAATCGGGGAACGGGAGGTAAGTAAGGGAGGCATTTACATAGAACAACACGAGAATCGGGGAGCGGGAGGTAAGTAAGGGAGGCATTTACATAGAACAACACTAGAATCGGGGAGCGGGAGTTAAGTAAGGGAGGCATTTACATAGAACAACACGAGAATCGGGGAGCGGGAGGTAAGTGGAGGCATTTACATAGAACAACACGAGAATCGGGGAGCGGGAGGTAAGTAAGGGGGGCATTTACATAGAACAACACGAGAATCGGGGAACGGGAGGTAAGTAAGGGAGGCATTTACATAGAACAACACGAGAATCAGGGAGCGGGAGGTAAGTAAGGGAGGCATTTACATAGAACAACACGAGAATCAGGGAGCGGGAGGTAAGTAAGGGAGGCATTTACATAGAACAACACGAGAATCGGGGAGCGGGAGGTAAGTAAGGGAGGCATTTACATAGAACAACACGAGAATCAGGGAGCAGGAGGTAAGTAAGGGAGGCATTTACATAGAACAACACGAGAATCAGGGAGCGCGAGGTAAGTAAGGGAGGCATTTACATAGAACAACACGAGAATCAGGGAGCGGGAGGTAAGTAAGGGAGGCATTTACATAGAACAACACGAGAATCAGGGAGCAGGAGGTAAGTAAGGGAGGCATTTACATAGAACAACACGAGAATCAGGGAGCGGGAGGTAAGTAAGGGAGGCATTTACATAGAACAACACGAGAATCAGGGAGCGGGAGGTAAGTAAGGGAGGCATTTACATAGAACAACACGAGAATCAGGGAGCAGGAGGTAAGTAAGGGAGGCATTTACATAGAACAACACGAGAATCAGGGAGCGGGAGGTAAGTAAGGGAGGCATTTACATAGAACAACACGAGAATCAGGGAGCGGGAGCGGGAGGTAAGTAAGGGAGGCATTTACATAGAACAACACGAGAATCAGGGAGCAGGAGGTAAGTAAGGGAGGCATTTACATAGAACAACACGAGAATCAGGGAGCGGGAGGTAAGTAAGGGAGGCATTTACATAGAACAACACGAGAATCGGGGAGCGGGAGGTAAGTAAGGGAGGCATTTACATAGAACAACACGAGAATCAGGGAGCGGGAGGTAAGTAAGGGAGGCATTTACATAGAACAACACGAGAATCAGGGAGCAGGAGGTAAGTAAGGGAGGCATTTACATAGAACAACACGAGAATCAGGGAGCGGAAGGTAAGTAAGGGAGGCATTTACATAGAACAACACGAGAATCAGGGAGCGGGAGGTAAGTAAGGGAGGCATTTACATAGAACAACACGAGAATCAGGGAGCGGGAGGTAAGTAAGGGAGGCATTTACATAGAACAACACGAGAATCAGGGAGCGGGAGGTAAGTAAGGGAGGCATTTACATAGAACAACACGAGAATCGGGGAGCGGGAGGTAAGTAAGGGAGGCATTTACATAGAACAACACGAGAATCGGGGAGCGGGAGGTAAGTAAGGGAGGCATTTACATAGAACAACACGAGAATCAGGGAGCGGGAGGTAAGTAAGGGAGGCATTTACATAGAACAACACGAGAATCAGGGAGCGGGAGGTAAGTAAGGGAGGCATTTACATAGAACAACACGAGAATCGGGGAACGGGAGGTAAGTAAGGGAGGCATTTACATAGAACAACACGAGAATCGGGGAGCGGGAGGTAAGTAAGGGAGGCATTTACATAGAACAACACTAGAATCGGGGAGCGGGAGTTAAGTAAGGGAGGCATTTACATAGAACAACACGAGAATCGGGGAGCGGGAGGTAAGTGGAGGCATTTACATAGAACAACACGAGAATCGGGGAGCGGGAGGTAAGTAAGGGGGGCATTTACATAGAACAACACGATAATCGGGGAACGGGAGGTAAGTAAGGGAGGCATTTACATAGAACAACACGAGAATCAGGGAGCGGGAGGTAAGTAAGGGAGGCATTTACATAGAACAACACGAGAATCAGGGAGCGGGAGGTAAGTAAGGGAGGCATTTACATAGAACAACACGAGAATCGGGGAGCGGGAGGTAAGTAAGGGAGGCATTTACATAGAACAACACGAGAATCAGGGAGCATGAGGTAAGTAAGGGAGGCATTTACATAGAACAACACGAGAATCAGGGAACGCGAGGTAAGTAAGGGAGGCATTTACATAGAACAACACGAGAATCAGGGAGCGGGAGGTAAGTAAGGGAGGCATTTACATAGAACAACACGAGAATCAGGGAGCAGGAGGTAAGTAAGGGAGGCATTTACATAGAACAACACGAGAATCAGGGAGCGGGAGGTAAGTAAGGGAGGCATTTACATAGAACAACACGAGAATCAGGGAGCGGGAGGTAAGTAAGGGAGGCATTTACATAGAACAACACGAGAATCAGGGAGCAGGAGGTAAGTAAGGGAGGCATTTACATAGAACAACACGAGAATCAGGGAGCGGGAGGTAAGTAAGGGAGGCATTTACATAGAACAACACGAGAATCAGGGAGCGGGAGCGGGAGGTAAGTAAGGGAGGCATTTACATAGAACAACACGAGAATCAGGGAGCAGGAGGTAAGTAAGGGAGGCATTTACATAGAACAACACGAGAATCAGGGAGCGGGAGGTAAGTAAGGGAGGCATTTACATAGAACAACACGAGAATCGGGGAGCGGGAGGTAAGTAAGGGAGGCATTTACATAGAACAACACGAGAATCAGGGAGCGGGAGGTAAGTAAGGGAGGCATTTACATAGAACAACACGAGAATCAGGGAGCAGGAGGTAAGTAAGGGAGGCATTTACATAGAACAACACGAGAATCAGGGAGCGGAAGGTAAGTAAGGGAGGCATTTACATAGAACAACACGAGAATCAGGGAGCGGGAGGTAAGTAAGGGAGGCATTTACATAGAACAACACGAGAATCAGGGAGCGGGAGGTAAGTAAGGGAGGCATTTACATAGAACAACACGAGAATCAGGGAGCGGGAGGTAAGTAAGGGAGGCATTTACATAGAACAACACGAGAATCGGGGAGCGGGAGGTAAGTAAGGGAGGCATTTACATAGAACAACACGAGAATCGGGGAGCGGGAGGTAAGTAAGGGAGGCATTTACATAGAACAACACGAGAATCAGGGAGCGGGAGGTAAGTAAGGGAGGCATTTACATAGAACAACACGAGAATCAGGGAGCGGGAGGTAAGTAAGGGAGGCATTTACATAGAACAACACGAGAATCAGGGAGCGGGAGGTAAGTAAGGGAGGCATTTACATAGAACAACACGAGAATCAGGGAGCGGGAGGTAAGTAAGGGAGGCATTTACATAGAACAACACGAGAATCAGGGAGCGGGAGGTAAGTAAGGGAGGCATTTACATAGAACAACACGAGAATCGGGGAGCGGGAGGTAAGTAAGGGAAGCATTTACATAGAACAACACGAGAATCGGGGAGCGGGAGGTAAGTAAGGGAGGCAATTACATAGAACAACACGAGAATCAGGGAGCAGGAGGTAAGTAAGGGAGGCATTTACATAGAACAACACGAGAATCAGGGAGCGGGAGGTAAGTAAGGGAGGCATTTACATAGAACAACACGAGAATCAGGGAGCAGGAGGTAAGTAAGGGAGGCATTTACATAGAACAACACGAGAATCAGGGAGCGGGAGGTAAGTAAGGGAGGCATTTACATAGAACAACACGAGAATCAGGGAGCGGGAGGTAAGTAAGGGAGGCATTTACATAGAACAACACGAGAATCAGGGAGCAGGAGGTAAGTAAGGGAGGCATTTACATAGAACAACACGAGAATCAGGGAGCGGGAGGTAAGTAAGGGAGGCATTTACATAGAACAACACGAGAATCAGGGAGCGGGAGCGGGAGGTAAGTAAGGGAGGCATTTACATAGAACAACACGAGAATCAGGGAGCAGGAGGTAAGTAAGGGAGGCATTTACATAGAACAACACGAGAATCAGGGAGCGGGAGGTAAGTAAGGGAGGCATTTACATAGAACAACACGAGAATCGGGGAGCGGGAGGTAAGTAAGGGAGGCATTTACATAGAACAACACGAGAATCAGGGAGCGGGAGGTAAGTAAGGGAGGCATTTACATAGAACAACACGAGAATCAGGGAGCAGGAGGTAAGTAAGGGAGGCATTTACATAGAACAACACGAGAATCAGGGAGCGGAAGGTAAGTAAGGGAGGCATTTACATAGAACAACACGAGAATCAGGGAGCGGGAGGTAAGTAAGGGAGGCATTTACATAGAACAACACGAGAATCAGGGAGCGGGAGGTAAGTAAGGGAGGCATTTACATAGAACAACACGAGAATCAGGGAGCGGGAGGTAAGTAAGGGAGGCATTTACATAGAACAACACGAGAATCGGGGAGCGGGAGGTAAGTAAGGGAGGCATTTACATAGAACAACACGAGAATCGGGGAGCGGGAGGTAAGTAAGGGAGGCATTTACATAGAACAACACGAGAATCAGGGAGCGGGAGGTAAGTAAGGGAGGCATTTACATAGAACAACACGAGAATCAGGGAGCGGGAGGTAAGTAAGGGAGGCATTTACATAGAACAACACGAGAATCGGGGAACGGGAGGTAAGTAAGGGAGGCATTTACATAGAACAACACGAGAATCGGGGAGCGGGAGGTAAGTAAGGGAGGCATTTACATAGAACAACACTAGAATCGGGGAGCGGGAGTTAAGTAAGGGAGGCATTTACATAGAACAACACGAGAATCGGGGAGCGGGAGGTAAGTGGAGGCATTTACATAGAACAACACGAGAATCGGGGAGCGGGAGGTAAGTAAGGGGGGCATTTACATAGAACAACACGAGAATCGGGGAACGGGAGGTAAGTAAGGGAGGCATTTACATAGAACAACACGAGAATCAGGGAGCGGGAGGTAAGTAAGGGAGGCATTTACATAGAACAACACGAGAATCAGGGAGCGGGAGGTAAGTAAGGGAGGCATTTACATAGAACAACACGAGAATCGGGGAGCGGGAGGTAAGTAAGGGAGGCATTTACATAGAACAACACGAGAATCAGGGAGCAGGAGGTAAGTAAGGGAGGCATTTACATAGAACAACACGAGAATCAGGGAGCGCGAGGTAAGTAAGGGAGGCATTTACATAGAACAACACGAGAATCAGGGAGCGGGAGGTAAGTAAGGGAGGCATTTACATAGAACAACACGAGAATCAGGGAGCAGGAGGTAAGTAAGGGAGGCATTTACATAGAACAACACGAGAATCAGGGAGCGGGAGGTAAGTAAGGGAGGCATTTACATAGAACAACACGAGAATCAGGGAGCGGGAGGTAAGTAAGGGAGGCATTTACATAGAACAACACGAGAATCAGGGAGCAGGAGGTAAGTAAGGGAGGCATTTACATAGAACAACACGAGAATCAGGGAGCGGGAGGTAAGTAAGGGAGGCATTTACATAGAACAACACGAGAATCAGGGAGCGGGAGCGGGAGGTAAGTAAGGGAGGCATTTACATAGAACAACACGAGAATCAGGGAGCAGGAGGTAAGTAAGGGAGGCATTTACATAGAACAACACGAGAATCAGGGAGCGGGAGGTAAGTAAGGGAGGCATTTACATAGAACAACACGAGAATCGGGGAGCGGGAGGTAAGTAAGGGAGGCATTTACATAGAACAACACGAGAATCAGGGAGCGGGAGGTAAGTAAGGGAGGCATTTACATAGAACAACACGAGAATCAGGGAGCAGGAGGTAAGTAAGGGAGGCATTTACATAGAACAACACGAGAATCAGGGAGCGGAAGGTAAGTAAGGGAGGCATTTACATAGAACAACACGAGAATCAGGGAGCGGGAGGTAAGTAAGGGAGGCATTTACATAGAACAACACGAGAATCAGGGAGCGGGAGGTAAGTAAGGGAGGCATTTACATAGAACAACACGAGAATCAGGGAGCGGGAGGTAAGTAAGGGAGGCATTTACATAGAACAACACGAGAATCGGGGAGCGGGAGGTAAGTAAGGGAGGCATTTACATAGAACAACACGAGAATCGGGGAGCGGGAGGTAAGTAAGGGAGGCATTTACATAGAACAACACGAGAATCAGGGAGCGGGAGGTAAGTAAGGGAGGCATTTACATAGAACAACACGAGAATCAGGGAGCGGGAGGTAAGTAAGGGAGGCATTTACATAGAACAACACGAGAATCAGGGAGCGGGAGGTAAGTAAGGGAGGCATTTACATAGAACAACACGAGAATCAGGGAGCGGGAGGTAAGTAAGGGAGGCATTTACATAGAACAACACGAGAATCAGGGAGCGGGAGGTAAGTAAGGGAGGCATTTACATAGAACAACACGATAATCAGGGAGCGGGAGGTAAGTAAGGGAGGCATTTACATAGAACAACACGAGAATCAGGGAGCGGGAGGTAAGTAAGGGAGGCAATTACATAGAACAACACGATAATCAGGGAGCGGGAGGTAAGTAAGGGAGGCATTTACATAGAACAACACGAGAATCAGGGAGCGGGAGGTAAGTAAGGGAGGCATTTACATAGAACAACACGAGAATCGGGGAGCGGGAGGTAAGTAAGGTAGGCATTTACATAGAACAACACGAGAATCAGGGAGCGGGAGGTAAGTAAGGGAGGCATTTACATAGAACAACACGAGAATCAGGGAGCGGGGGGTAAGTAAGGGAGGCATTTACATAGAACAACACGAGAATCAGGGAGCAGGAGGTAAGTAAGGGAGGCATTTACATAGAACAACACGAGAATCAGGGAGCGGGAGGTAAGTAAGGGAGGCATTTACATAGAACAACACGAGAATCGGGGAGCGGGAGGTAAGTAAGGGAGGCATTTACATAGAACAACACGAGAATCAGGGAGCGGGAGGTAAGTGGAGTCATTTACATAGAACAACACGAGAATCAGGGAGCGGGAGGTAAGTAAGGGAGGCATTTACATAGAACAACACGAGAATCAGGGAGCGGGAGGTAAGTGGAGTCATTTACATAGAACAACACGAGAATCAGGGAGCGGGAGGTAAGTAAGGGAGTCATTTACATAGAACAACACGAGAATCGGGGAGCGGGAGGTAAGTAAGGGAGGCATTTACATAGAACAACACGAGAATCAGGGAGCGGGAGGTAAGTGGAGTCATTTACATAGAACAACACGAGAATCAGGGAGCGGGAGGTAAGTAAGGGAGTCATTTACATAGAACAACACGAGAATCGGGGAGCGGGAGGTAAGTATGGGAGGCATTTACATAGAACAACACGAGAATCAGGGAGAGGGGGGTAAGTAAGGGAGGCATTTACATAGAACAACACGAGAATCAGGGAGCGGGAGGTAAGTGGAGTCATTTACATAGAACAACACGAGAATCAGGGAGCGGGAGGTAAGTAAGGGAGGCATTTACATAGAACAACACGAGAATCAGGGAGCGGGAGGTAAGTGGAGTCATTTACATAGAACAACACGAGAATCAGGGAGCGGGAGGTAAGTAAGGGAGGCATTTACATAGAACAACACGAGAATCAGGGAGCGGGAGGTAAGTAAGGGAGGCATTTACATAGAACAACACGAGAATCAGGGAGCGGGAGGTAAGTAAGGGAGGCATTTACATAGAACAACACGAGAATCGGGGAGCGGGAGGTAAGTAAGGGAGGCATTTACATAGAACAACACGAGAATCAGGGAGCGGGAGGAAGTAAGGGAGGCATTTACATAGAACAACACGAGAATCGGGGAGCGGGAGGTAAGTGGAGGCATTTACATAGAACAACACGAGAATCGGGGAGCGGGAGGTAAGTAAGGGAGGCATTTACATAGAACAACACGAGAATCGGGGAGCGGGAGGTAAGTGGAGGCATTTACATAGAACAACACGAGAATCGGGGAGCGGGAGGTAAGTAAGGGGGGCATTTACATAGAACAACACGAGAATCGGGGAACGGGAGGTAAGTAAGGGAGGCATTTACATAGAACAACACGAGAATCGGGGAGCGGGAGGTAAGTAAGGGAGGCATTTACATAGAACAACACTAGAATCGGGGAGCGGGAGTTAAGTAAGGGAGGCATTTACATAGAACAACACGAGAATCGGGGAGCGGGAGGTAAGTGGAGGCATTTACATAGAACAACACGAGAATCGGGGAGCGGGAGGTAAGTAAGGGGGGCATTTACATAGAACAACACGAGAATCGGGGAACGGGAGGTAAGTAAGGGAGGCATTTACATAGAACAACACGAGAATCAGGGAGCGGGAGGTAAGTAAGGGAGGCATTTACATAGAACAACACGAGAATCAGGGAGCGGGAGGTAAGTAAGGGAGGCATTTACATAGAACAACACGAGAATCGGGGAGCGGGAGGTAAGTAAGGGAGGCATTTACATAGAACAACACGAGAATCAGGGAGCAGGAGGTAAGTAAGGGAGGCATTTACATAGAACAACACGAGAATCAGGGAGCGCGAGGTAAGTAAGGGAGGCATTTACATAGAACAACACGAGAATCAGGGAGCGGGAGGTAAGTAAGGGAGGCATTTACATAGAACAACACGAGAATCAGGGAGCAGGAGGTAAGTAAGGGAGGCATTTACATAGAACAACACGAGAATCAGGGAGCGGGAGGTAAGTAAGGGAGGCATTTACATAGAACAACACGAGAATCAGGGAGCGGGAGGTAAGTAAGGGAGGCATTTACATAGAACAACACGAGAATCAGGGAGCAGGAGGTAAGTAAGGGAGGCATTTACATAGAACAACACGAGAATCAGGGAGCGGGAGGTAAGTAAGGGAGGCATTTACATAGAACAACACGAGAATCAGGGAGCGGGAGCGGGAGGTAAGTAAGGGAGGCATTTACATAGAACAACACGAGAATCAGGGAGCAGGAGGTAAGTAAGGGAGGCATTTACATAGAACAACACGAGAATCAGGGAGCGGGAGGTAAGTAAGGGAGGCATTTACATAGAACAACACGAGAATCGGGGAGCGGGAGGTAAGTAAGGGAGGCATTTACATAGAACAACACGAGAATCAGGGAGCGGGAGGTAAGTAAGGGAGGCATTTACATAGAACAACACGAGAATCAGGGAGCAGGAGGTAAGTAAGGGAGGCATTTACATAGAACAACACGAGAATCAGGGAGCGGAAGGTAAGTAAGGGAGGCATTTACATAGAACAACACGAGAATCAGGGAGCGGGAGGTAAGTAAGGGAGGCATTTACATAGAACAACACGAGAATCAGGGAGCGGGAGGTAAGTAAGGGAGGCATTTACATAGAACAACACGAGAATCAGGGAGCGGGAGGTAAGTAAGGGAGGCATTTACATAGAACAACACGAGAATCGGGGAGCGGGAGGTAAGTAAGGGAGGCATTTACATAGAACAACACGAGAATCGGGGAGCGGGAGGTAAGTAAGGGAGGCATTTACATAGAACAACACGAGAATCAGGGAGCGGGAGGTAAGTAAGGGAGGCATTTACATAGAACAACACGAGAATCAGGGAGCGGGAGGTAAGTAAGGGAGGCATTTACATAGAACAACACGAGAATCAGGGAGCGGGAGGTAAGTAAGGGAGGCATTTACATAGAACAACACGAGAATCAGGGAGCGGGTGGTAAGTAAGGGAGGCATTTACATAGAACAACACGAGAATCAGGGAGCGGGAGGTAAGTAAGGGAGGCATTTACATAGAACAACACGAGAATCGGGGAGCGGGAGGTAAGTAAGGGAAGCATTTACATAGAACAACACGAGAATCGGGGAGCGGGAGGTAAGTAAGGGAGGCAATTACATAGAACAACACGAGAATCGGGGAGCGGGAGGTAAGTAAGGGAGGCAATTACATAGAACAACACGAGAATCAGGGAGCGGGAGGTAAGTAAGGGAGGCAATTACATAGAACAACACGATAATCAGGGAGCGGGAGGTAAGTAAGGGAGGCATTTACATAGAACAACACGAGAATCGGGGAGCGGGAGGTAAGTAAGGGAGGCAATTACATAGAACAACACGATAATCAGGGAGCGGGAGGTAAGTAAGGGAGGCATTTACATAGAACAACACGAGAATCGGGGAGCGGGAGGTAAGTAAGGGAGGCATTTACATAGAACAACACGAGAATCGGGGAGCGGGAGGTAAGTAAGGGAGGCAATTACATAGAACAACACGAGAATCAGGGAGCGGGAGGTAAGTAAGGGAGGCAATTACATAGAACAACACGATAATCAGGGAGCGGGAGGTAAGTAAGGGAGGCATTTACATAGAACAACACGAGAATCGGGGAGCGGGAGGTAAGTAAGGGAGGCAATTACATAGAACAACACGAGAATCGGGGAGCGGGAGGTAAGTAAGGGAGGCATTTACATAGAACAACACGAGAATCAGGGAGCGGGAGGTAAGTAAGGGAGGCATTTACATAGAACAACACGAGAATCGGGGAGCGGGAGGTAAGTAAGGGAGGCATTTACATAGAACAACACGAGAATCAGGGAGCGGGAGGTAAGTAAGGGAGGCATTTACATAGAACAACACGAGAATCAGGGAGCGGGAGGTAAGTAAGGGAGGCATTTACATAGAACAACACGAGAATCAGGGAGCGGGGGGTAAGTAAGGGAGGCATTTACATAGAACAACACGAGAATCAGGGAGCGGGAGGTAAGTAAGGGAGGCATTTACATAGAACAACACGAGAATCAGGGAGCGGGAGGTAAGTAAGGGAGGCATTTACATAGAACAACACGAGAATCGGGGAGCGGGAGGTAAGTAAGGTAGGCATTTACATAGAACAACACGAGAATCAGGGAGCGGGAGGTAAGTAAGGGAGGCATTTACATAGAACAACACGAGAATCAGGGAGCGGGAGGTAAGTAAGGGAGGCATTTACATAGAACAACACGAGAATCAGGGAGCGGGGGGTAAGTAAGGGAGGCATTTACATAGAACAACACGAGAATCGGGGAGCGGGAGGTAAGTAAGGTAGGCATTTACATAGAACAACACGAGAATCAGGGAGCGGGAGGTAAGTAAGGGAGGCATTTACATAGAACAACACGAGAATCGGGGAGCGGGAGGTAAGTAAGGTAGGCATTTACATAGAACAACACGAGAATCAGGGAGCGGGAGGTAAGTAAGGGAGGCATTTACATAGAACAACACGAGAATCAGGGAGCGGGGGGTAAGTAAGGGAGGCATTTACATAGAACAACACGAGAATCAGGGAGCAGGAGGTAAGTAAGGGAGGCATTTACATAGAACAACACGAGAATCAGGGAGCGGGAGGTAAGTAAGGGAGGCATTTACATAGAACAACACGAGAATCGGGGAGCGGGAGGTAAGTAAGGGAGGCATTTACATAGAACAACACGAGAATCAGGGAGCGGGAGGTAAGTGGAGTCATTTACATAGAACAACACGAGAATCAGGGAGCGGGAGGTAAGTAAGGGAGGCATTTACATAGAACAACACGAGAATCAGGGAGCGGGAGGTAAGTGGAGTCATTTACATAGAACAACACGAGAATCAGGGAGCGGGAGGTAAGTAAGGGAGTCATTTACATAGAACAACACGAGAATCGGGGAGCGGGAGGTAAGTAAGGGAGGCATTTACATAGAACAACACGAGAATCAGGGAGCGGGAGGTAAGTGGAGTCATTTACATAGAACAACACGAGAATCAGGGAGCGGGAGGTAAGTAAGGGAGTCATTTACATAGAACAACACGAGAATCGGGGAGCGGGAGGTAAGTATGGGAGGCATTTACATAGAACAACACGAGAATCAGGGAGCGGGGGGTAAGTAAGGGAGGCATTTACATAGAACAACACGAGAATCAGGGAGCGGGAGGTAAGTGGAGTCATTTACATAGAACAACACGAGAATCAGGGAGCGGGAGGTAAGTAAGGGAGGCATTTACATAGAACAACACGAGAATCAGGGAGCGGGAGGTAAGTGGAGTCATTTACATAGAACAACACGAGAATCAGGGAGCGGGAGGTAAGTAAGGGAGGCATTTACATAGAACAACACGAGAATCAGGGAGCGGGAGGTAAGTAAGGGAGGCATTTACATAGAACAACACGAGAATCAGGGAGCGGGAGGTAAGTAAGGGAGGCATTTACATAGAACAACACGAGAATCGGGGAGCGGGAGGTAAGTAAGGGAGGTATTTACATAGAACAACACGAGAATCAGGGAGCGGGAGGTAAGTAAGGGAGGCATTTACATAGAACAACACGAGAATCGGGGAGCGGGAGGTAAGTAAGGGAGGCATTTACATAGAACAACACGAGAATCAGGGAGCGGGAGGTAAGTAAGGGAGGCATTTACATAGAACAACACGAGAATCAGGGAGCGGGAGGTAAGTAAGGGAGGCATTTACATAGAACAACACGAGAATCGGGGAGCGGGAGGTAAGTAAGGGAGGCATTTACATAGAACAACACGAGAATCAGGGAGCGGGAGGTAAGTAAGGGAGGCATTTACATAGAACAACACGTGAATCAGGGAGCGGGAGGTAAGTAAGGGAGGTATTTACATAGAACAACACGAGAATCAGGGAGCGGGAGGTAAGTAAGGGAGGCATTTACATAGAACAACACGAGAATCGGGGAGCGGGAGGTAAGTAAGGGAGGCATTTACATAGAACAACACGAGAATCAGGGAGCGGGAGGTAAGTAAGGGAGGCATTTACATAGAACAACACGAGGATCAGGGAGCGGGAGGTAAGTAAGGGAGGCATTTACATAGAACAACACGAGAATCGGGGAGCGGGAGGTAAGTAAGGGAGGCATTTACATAGAACAACACGAGACTCAGGGAGCGGGAGATAAGTAAGGGAGGCATTTACATAGAACAACACGAGAATCAGGGAGCGGGAGATAAGTAAGGGAGGCATTTACATAGAACAACACGAGAATCAGGGAGCGGGAGGTAAGTAAGGGAGGCATTTACATAGAACAACACGAGAATCAGGGAGCGGGAGGTAAGTAAGGGAGGCATTTACATAGAACAACACGAGAATCGGGGAGCGGGAGGTAAGTAAGGGAAGCATTTACATAGAACAACACGAGAATCGGGGAGCGGGAGGTAAGTAAGGGAGGCAATTACATAGAACAACACGAGAATCGGGGAGCGGGAGGTAAGTAAGGGAGGCAATTACATAGAACAACACGAGAATCGGGGAGCGGGAGGTAAGTGGAAGCATTTACATAGAACAACACGAGAATCGGGGAGCGGGAGGTAAGTGGAAGCATTTACATAGAACAACACGAGAATCAGGGAGCGGGAGGTAAGTAAGGGAGGCAATTACATAGAACAACACGATAATCAGGGAGCGGGAGGTAAGTAAGGGAGGCATTTACATAGAACAACACGAGAATCGGGGAGCGGGAGGTAAGTGGAAGCATTTACATAGAACAACACGAGAATCGGGGAGCGGGAGGTAAGTGGAAGCATTTACATAGAACAACACGAGAATCAGGGAGCGGGAGGTAAGTAAGGGAGGCAATTACATAGAACAACACGATAATCAGGGAGCGGGAGGTAAGTAAGGGAGGCATTTACATAGAACAACACGAGAATCGGGGAGCGGGAGGTAAGTAAGGGAGGCAATTACATAGAACAACACGAGAATCAGGGAGCGGGAGGTAAGTAAGGGAGGCAATTACATAGAACAACACGATAATCAGGGAGCGGGAGGTAAGTAAGGGAGGCATTTACATAGAACAACACGAGAATCAGGGAGCGGGAGGTAAGTAAGGGAGGCATTTACATAGAACAACACGAGAATCAGGGAGCGGGAGGTAAGTATGGGAGGCCTTTACATAGAACAACACGAGAATCAGGGAGCGGGAGGTAAGTGAGGGAGGCATTTACATAGAACAACACGAGAATCGGGGAGCGGGAGGTAAGTAAGGTAGGCATTTACATAGAACAACACGATAATCAGGGAGCGGGAGGTAAGTAAGGGAGGCATTTACATAGAACAACACGAGAATCGGGGAGCGGGAGGTAAGTAAGGGAGGCAATTACATAGAACAACACGATAATCAGGGAGCGGGAGGTAAGTAAGGGAGGCATTTACATAGAACAACACGAGAATCGGGGAGCGGGAGGTAAGTAAGGGAAGCATTTACATAGAACAACACGAGAATCAGGGAGCGGGAGGTAAGTAAGGGAGGCATTTACATAGAACAACACGAGAATCGGGGAGCGGGAGGTAAGTAAGGGAAGCATTTACATAGAACAACACGATAATCAGGGAGCGGGAGGTAAGTAAGGGAGGCATTTACATAGAACAACACGAGAATCGGGGAGCGGGAGGTAAGTAAGGGAAGCATTTACATAGAACAACACGAGAATCAGGGAGCGGGAGGTAAGTAAGGGAGGCATTTACATAGAACAACACGAGAATCGGGGAGCGGGAGGTAAGTAAGGGAAGCATTTACATAGAACAACACGAGAATCAGGGAGCGGGAGGTAAGTAAGGGAGGCATTTACATAGAACAACACGAGAATCGGGGAGCGGGAGGTAAGTAAGGGAAGCATTTACATAGAACAACACGAGAATCAGGGAGCGGGAGGTAAGTAAGGGAGGCATTTACATAGAACAACACGAGAATCAGGGAGCGGGAGGTAAGTAAGGGAGGCATTTACATAGAACAACACGAGAATCGGGGAGCGGGAGGTAAGTAAGGGAGGCATTTACATAGAACAACACGAGAATCAGGGAGCAGGAGGTAAGTAAGGGAGGCATTTACATAGAACAACACGAGAATCAGGGAGCGGGAGGTAAGTATGGGAGGCATTTACATAGAACAACACGAGAATCAGGGAGCGGGAGGTAAGTAAGGGAGGCATTTACATAGAACAACACGATAATCAGGGAGCGGGAGGTAAGTAAGGGAGGCATTTACATAGAACAACACGAGAATCGGGGAGCGGGAGGTAAGTAAGGGAGGCAATTACATAGAACAACACGATAATCAGGGAGCGGGAGGTAAGTAAGGGAGGCATTTACATAGAACAACACGAGAATCAGGGAGCGGGAGGTAAGTATGGGAGGCATTTACATAGAACAACACGAGAATCAGGGAGCGGGAGGTAAGTAAGGGAGGCATTTACATAGAACAACACGAGAATCAGGGAGCGGGAGGTAAGTAAGGGAGGCATTTACATAGAACAACACGAGAATCGGGGAGCGGGAGGTAAGTAAGGGAGGCATTTACATAGAACAACACGAGAATCAGGGAGCGGGAGGTAAGTAAGGGAGGCATTTACATAGAACAACACGAGAATCAGGGAGCGGGAGGTAAGTAAGGGAGGCATTTACATAGAACAACACGAGAATCAGGGAGCGGGAGGTAAGTAAGGGAGGCATTTACATAGAACAACACGAGAATCGGGGAGCGGGAGGTAAGTAAGGGAGGCATTTACATAGAACAACACGACAATCGGGGAGCGGGAGGTAAGTAAGGGAGGCATTTACATAGAACAACACGAGAATCAGGGAGCGGGAGGTAAGTATGGGAGGCATTTACATAGAACAACACGAGAATCAGGGAGCGGGAGGTAAGTAAGGGAGGCATTTACATAGAACAACACGAGAATCAGGGAGCGGTAGGTAAGTAAGGGAGGCATTTACATAGAACAACACGAGAATCAGGGAGCGGGAGGTAAGTAAGGGAGGCATTTACATAGAACAACACGAGAATCAGGGAGCGGGGGGTAAGTATGGGAGGCATTTACATAGAACAACACGAGAATCAGGGAGCGGGGGGTAAGTAAGGGAGGCATTTACATAGAACAACACGAGAATCAGGGAGCGGGAGGTAAGTGGAGTCATTTACATAGAACAACACGAGAATCAGGGAGCGGGAGGTAAGTAAGGGAGGCATTTACATAGAACAACACGAGAATCAGGGAGCGGGAGGTAAGTGGAGTCATTTACATAGAACAACACGAGAATCAGGGAGCGGGAGGTAAGTAAGGGAGGCATTTACATAGAACAACACGAGAATCAGGGAGCGGGAGGTAAGTAAGGGAGGCATTTACATAGAACAACACGAGAATCAGGGAGCGGGAGGTAAGTAAGGGAGGCATTTACATAGAACAACACGAGAATCGGGGAGCGGGAGGTAAGTAAGGGAGGTATTTACATAGAACAACACGAGAATCAGGGAGCGGGAGGTAAGTAAGGGAGGCATTTACATAGAACAACGCGAGAATCGGGGAGCGGGAGGTAAGTAAGGGAGGCATTTACATAGAACAACACGAGAATCAGGGAGCGGGAGGTAAGTAAGGGAGGCATTTACATAGAACAACACGAGAATCAGGGAGCGGGAGGTAAGTAAGGGAGGCATTTACATAGAACAACACGAGAATCGGGGAGCGGGAGGTAAGTAAGGGAGGCATTTACATAGAACAACACGAGAATCAGGGAGCGGGAGGTAAGTAAGGGAGGCATTTACATAGAACAACACGTGAATCAGGGAGCGGGAGGTAAGTAAGGGAGGTATTTACATAGAACAACACGAGAATCAGGGAGCGGGAGGTAAGTAAGGGAGGCATTTACATAGAACAACACGAGAATCGGGGAGCGGGAGGTAAGTAAGGGAGGCATTTACATAGAACAACACGAGAATCAGGGAGCGGGAGGTAAGTAAGGGAGGCATTTACATAGAACAACACGAGGATCAGGGAGCGGGAGGTAAGTAAGGGAGGCATTTACATAGAACAACACGAGAATCGGGGAGCGGGAGGTAAGTAAGGGAGGCATTTACATAGAACAACACGAGACTCAGGGAGCGGGAGATAAGTAAGGGAGGCATTTACATAGAACAACACGAGAATCAGGGAGCGGGAGATAAGTAAGGGAGGCATTTACATAGAACAACACGAGAATCAGGGAGCGGGAGGTAAGTAAGGGAGGCATTTACATAGAACAACACGAGAATCAGGGAGCGGGAGGTAAGTAAGGGAGGCATTTACATAGAACAACACGAGAATCAGGGAGCGGGAGGTAAGTAAGGGAGGCATTTACATAGAACAACACGAGAATCGGGGAGCGGGAGGTAAGTAAGGGAGGCATTTACATAGAACAACACGAGAATCAGGGAGCGGGAGGTAAGTAAGGGAGGCATTTACATAGAACAACACGAGAATCAGGGAGCGGGAGGTAAGTAAGGGAGGCATTTACATAGAACAACACGAGAATCGGGGAGCGGGAGGTAAGTAAGGGAGGCATTTACATAGAACAACACGAGAATCAGGGAGCGGGAGGTAAGTAAGGGAGGCATTTACATAGAACAACACGAGAATCAGGGAGCGGGAGGTAAGTAAGGGAGGCATTTACATAGAACAACACGAGAATCAGGGAGCGGGAGGTAAGTAAGGGAGGCATTTACATAGAACAACACGAGAATCGGGGAGCGGGAGGTAAGTAAGGGAGGCATTTACATAGAACAACACGAGAATCAGGGAGCAGGAGGTAAGTAAGGGAGGCATTTACATAGAACAACACGAGAATCAGGGAGCGCGAGGTAAGTAAGGGAGGCATTTACATAGAACAACACGAGAATCAGGGAGCGGGAGGTAAGTAAGGGAGGCATTTACATAGAACAACACGAGAATCAGGGAGCAGGAGGTAAGTAAGGGAGGCATTTACATAGAACAACACGAGAATCAGGGAGCGGGAGGTAAGTAAGGGAGGCATTTACATAGAACAACACGAGAATCAGGGAGCGGGAGGTAAGTAAGGGAGGCATTTACATAGAACAACACGAGAATCAGGGAGCAGGAGGTAAGTAAGGGAGGCATTTACATAGAACAACACGAGAATCAGGGAGCGGGAGGTAAGTAAGGGAGGCATTTACATAGAACAACACGAGAATCAGGGAGCGGGAGGTAAGTAAGGGAGGCATTTACATAGAACAACACGAGAATCAGGGAGCAGGAGGTAAGTAAGGGAGGCATTTACATAGAACAACACGAGAATCAGGGAGCGGGAGGTAAGTAAGGGAGGCATTTACATAGAACAACACGAGAATCGGGGAGCGGGAGGTAAGTAAGGGAGGCATTTACATAGAACAACACGAGAATCAGGGAGCGGGAGGTAAGTAAGGGAGGCATTTACATAGAACAACACGAGAATCAGGGAGCAGGAGGTAAGTAAGGGAGGCATTTACATAGAACAACACGAGAATCAGGGAGCGGAAGGTAAGTAAGGGAGGCATTTACATAGAACAACACGAGAATCGGGGTGCGGGAGGTAAGTAAGGGAGGCATTTACATAGAACAACACGAGAATCAGGGAGCGGGAGGTAAGTAAGGGAGGCATTTACATAGAACAACACGAGAATCAGGGAGCGGGAGGTAAGTAAGGGAGGCATTTACATAGAACAACACGAGAATCAGGGAGCGGGAGGTAAGTAAGGGAGGCATTTACATAGAACAACACGAGAATCAGGGAGCGGGAGGTAAGTAAGGGAGGCATTTACATAGAACAACACGAGAATCGGGGAGCGGGAGGTAAGTAAGGGAGGCATTTACATAGAACAACACGAGAATCAGGGAGCCGGAGGTAAGTAAGGGAGGCATTTACATAGAACAACACGAGAATCGGGGAGCGGGAGGTAAGCTAATTATTAGTTTTTGATGTGTCTAATATGTAACACATTATTTTCTGCGAGCAGTCGCATTTTGGCATTAGTACGACGTAACATTAAGAAAGGAAAGGGAAAGGGAAAGGAAAGTAGTTGGGTGAGTGGTGACCTCCGGGTTGTCCGAAGTCTGGCGTTCTAACAATTTCTCACATAAATTGTGGACGGACCTATTACGTTGTATGCCTGCCATTTACGTCCTCATCGCCTTCTAAATGCCCAATACCAATCATCTACAGCGACTATAATAATCAACCCCAATGTACAAACATTCGTATTTGATCAACTGGACCCAACGAAAGTTGCAATGTGAAACCACTGATTCGCTTCAAATACCGTAATTAATAATAATACTTTATTTCTTCAGACCATAGAGAGTGACCCGTACTGGGTGCCTACAACAGACGAGGAACTGCGGCACTTCGGAGAGAAGGCAGACAGTGAGAACCAGGCAGCAAGATATCGGGACTCAGTGAGACGAAGGAAAGGTCTGTCTGTGGAAGAAAAACTAGTGGAGCACGGAGAGAAACAAAGGACGTTAAAACGAAATAAATAGTTCCACGCAATGTTGTTTAGGCCTACCTTGTAATTATATTGTGGGAAGAGCCACGAAGTTGGAGGAGCCATAGCGAACTGACACTGTTTGGGGGGTTGGTCAATAATGGCAAATTGATGTCGTCGTTTTTACCGTTTTGACATGTTAATAACTAGCAGCTCTCCAGTCTGCCGCTAGAGGGCGAAATATCTGAAAGTAAAATCCTTTTCCCAATTCCGTGGTTTTATTTCGTTTAAGCTGAATCTTTGCATATATGTACCGGTACTATACCACATGTTGGGTTTATAAAGAAGGTGATCAGTCCACAGTTCGCCAGTCTGCCGCTCTAGAGGGCCGCAAGGTGGTGAAGTTACATTTGCTTATATTTTGCTTATAATTCTTACGAGTTGACACTTAACATAAGTTTATGCCATGTGCTGCGCGAAGGCCCCACTTCGTGTTTTATTAATGATCACAATATAATTTATTTTAATTGTGACTGATTTTTCGTAAGTGCTCGGAAATTTAATAAAATTCCACTAAATGTTACGTAAGATCTTTCACGAAATACAATTGGGTTAGCAGTTTGATTGTTGGTGTTATTAATTAATTTATTGTTATTTAATTATAAAATAGTTTATGACGCAGTACAGTATAACGGGTCTGTTTTGGGAACTACTAAGTTGGTTTGGTTACCCCCCACCCATACTGTATCTCCTGGGACCGATAATGCACTTGCGACCTTTCGCGGTGGCTGTGGGACCTAAAGCGGCGACCTTTCTGCCTCAGTCTCGTGGGACCAGATGCGACCCAGTATAGATAACGACGGTTTCTGTGCTCTTAATGAGATCTTAATTGGCATATTATGTTTGTGCAATTATTGTTCGTTCATTAATATCCTAATTGGTTGATATGTCTACTGTATTACACCATGTCCTGGAATATAGTGGCTCATTCCATGTAAAGTGCGGGACATTCGTACGACTTTTTGTGCATACTTTAGCACTGTACATCATGAAAATGAACTAAAATAGTATAATGCTTGTGTTTCTTAGAAAAACCAATTATCGGTTCAGTAAAAAAAAAGCAGTTTGGAAAACCGGCAGCAGTTTATGTCTCAGAATTATTGCTTCAAAAAATTGTAAAGTGCGGGACGCATACGAAAGTGAAATTCTCAACTGTCAAATTCATTGCTAAAGTTCAGCGAATTGGGTAAAGTTAGTGGGAAAACTTTTGTTCCGTGATGTTCCTAGATATGTAGGGAAAGTAAATTAGCCTTTAGTAAGATGGTAGGTAACATCAATGAAACAGGGGAGTAGTTTAAGTGCAGCAAAGTCATGTAAAGTGTGGGACATTTCACTGTAAAGTGCGGGACACGTACGATAATAAACTTATCATTCGAGGTTAAGACCCCTAGATCCCTTCCTATATAATAAACGTATAATAATACACCTCGAAAAATACAGCTTGCCAACACATTGTTACTATCAATATAAGTTGTGCAATGATTCCTGAGGAAATCATTGCACAATCACATCAGTATGCAATGGTTCGTACAAAGTACAATGCACACATCTCCAACCAGACACTATATAACATTGGAAGTGTCTCATTGGTTCCCCCAAGCTTGATACTTGAACAAAGCCGCATCCGCTTTGCAAGGCATTGCTTTCGCCGAGAGGTCCAGCCTGTGCACAATCTTGTGCTTTGGCGGCCCCATGGAGTGAATAGGCATGGTGGACAGCCCATGACTTTCTTGAGACGCATCTTAAAGGACACTGGCCTTGAAGAGGCGGATAATCTCGCAAAAGCCATGGTGGATAGGTAGTTGTGGCGGTGCAAATTTGTTGATAAGCTGGCATATCATTCTTAATGCATGCTGCATTGGGTTTGCCAATTGTCGATTGAATGGTAGTGTCAAAATATTTTTTTTTAAGACAGCATAGCTTCTCATGTGCAGCTGCAATGCAGCAGTCCGATTGTAGTTAGAGATAATACGTATTTATCATATGGCTGCCGCAACCCAGTGTAAGTAGTTTTGCTAACAGTTTAACACATGAAATTCGGTCAAAAGCTTTACTAAAATCTACTAATATATTGAAAAGCTTCTTCCTAGCTACGGAACTCGTTGTCTTCTGGACGCTTAAGATCATTAGATTCACATATTTCGCTATTCCACCCAATATCTTCCCAGATAGTCTTTGCAGCAATATCATTTAATAGCTTTTTCTGGCTGTCGAGTAGTCTGGTAGTCTAGCTGTCTAGAGGTATCGGGATTTAGGGATTCGATAGGGATTCGATCATTGCCGAGGCTGAAAATACGTAGATTTTGTATTATTTTTTCGTCTCTGATTCGTTTTTACCGATTGATGTCTCACAGTTTATTTTTACCCGCTAACGTCTTTAGTGCCCCCATCTACCACCACCCCACCCCCCTTATTTTCATCTGGTACTGTAGGCCCCAAATGGCCCATACTAACAGAACACCTTTCTTATCTTAAACTTAAATATTATTATCATATTTTGGACGTAACAAATGAATTCTAAATTAGCAGTAACTAAATTATGCAATATGTTGCATATATCTCTATATTAATCGATAATACAGTCGCTTGTACTAAAATTCCATTGAATATAATCCCTTGTGTTACTGTTACGGTATGAGTTACTACTGAGCTGTGAGCTTGTAAAATATCTCATGCGGTGAAATCCATATTTGTTTGTTTGCTTGATACTGTTTCATACATCAACATTGTTATCAGACACACTAGTGATATCACTATATATCTCTACAGTGATATATAATCATTCTGTGGAGCATGGCTACATTAGTAGACATCATAATTTAAATTTAAATTGAATTCAATTAAATTAGACACTACAAGCTTGGAAATCCCAGCATAATACTGTACTAGGAGACAAAAGGGGACAGTTCGTCTAACTTATGGCACCTAATAATAAAGCCAGTAATATGGCGAATGTAACTGTATGCATATTATTTGTGGCCATTCTTGGGGTAATGCTTGTAGTTACTGAGGGTACTGATATTTAAGGGCAAGTGGAATCTGTGTTCGATTGAAGCATAGCATATATGTTCCTGATGATTTTAGTGTTGTCAGAAACCTGACTGAAGGATTAGCTATTGCCATCACGGATGCTTGCTGCTGCCGGCTGGCTGCGTCTACAGAACACGGCTGTATAGGATCACCGCTCCCAGACGGCACAAATTATAAAATATAAACTTTGTGTGTTCTTTATCGAAAGAAATAAATTTAATTTAGAGGTAAATCAAAAAATACATTAATTTGAAAACCTTAAATTAAAATAACTTTAAAAATTTAAAGTTCTTTTAAGAACCTAAAAGAATTTTAAAACCTATGGGTTGTGGGCAAGGCGTCCTTTAATACAATTATATTAAATTATTAAAGGACGCCTTGGTTGAGGGCGAAATTTGCTTAATATACTGCAATTAATAATCTCTTGTTATCTACAATAGTCGGCGTATAATATCTTATAGTATCAATTATATTATAGGTGTACGCCATTAAGTGTGCATTTTAATTTTTTAATTTTCATTTTAATTTTATGATTTCAGAGATCTATCTTGCCATTAACAGAGTCTTTGGGAATTTTTAACTTTTAGTTGAAGTAGCTGTGTTAATTACAATTGAGGAACGGTTTTTTGAAATATAATATTATGATACAACCAGGAATTAATGATTGATGTTGATGGAATAGGATTTGTGCGCGAAAAAATTGTTCGGCTAGAAACAATTGAAGAAGGGGGGGGGGGGGGGGGGGGGGCAAGGTGCCCTGAATCGAGTGGCGGGGTTTATATTTTGTAAAAACAGGAGGAAGCTGTCAAAATGGCGGGTTTATTAAAAAAACATACCTAAAAACTACAACTACAACTAATTTATTTCTGAGTATGTTAAGTTCAATAAGTTTGATATCATGACGTCAATAAATGTATATTAAACATAATTCTGGGTTATCTGGCAGTTTCATGCCTCAGCGATGGTTTAGAGAAGGGATTAGATTTACCATCAATCTGCAATTAATAATTAGATTTACAGAAAGAAATTAGATGTTTGAAATAAATTAATAATAATTCAGTGGGGTCACTTAAAGATCTACTACTACTACTAAGTCGAGCGAACTCGGACAGTGGAAATGAAATCCTTCCAGGCTTCCCGACTCTCCATAGTTGTCGCAATTTCGTTTCTCCCAAGTTCAGTATCCCTTTCAATTTGATCTATATGTTATGGCCGGTCGTCCACGACTACGCTTTCCAAGAGTTGGTTGCCAGAGAAGTAAATCTGGTATGACCTCGTCTTTACTTCGCCAGCAGTGCCCACTGAATCTTAATCTGGCTCATTCCATGTAAAGTGCGGGACATTCGTACGACTTTTTGTGCATACTTTAGTACTGTACATCATGAAAATGAACTAAAATAGTATATTGTTTGTGTTTCTTAGAAAAACCAATTATCGGTTCAGTAAAAAAAAGCAGTTTGGAAAACCGGCAGCAGTTTATGTCTCAGAATTATTGCTTCAAAAAATTGTAAAGTGCGGGACGCGTACGATTTTATCATTTATAAACACATTAAATCGTTAATTATTATATTATTCAGACTAAATAAGTGATAGTTATAAACTTTTCAGTGAGATTGCCACATATAATTTGAACTTAAAAATGAATGACAATGCAACTAACACTAACCAAAATACTAAACCTAACCTACCAAACTTAGTTGGCCCTGTAAAGCCCCTTACTACTGCGTACATGTATACATACCATGTACGAATACCCTCCAATGGAGTGGAAAAACAAATAAGAGGTCAACATATAGTGCCTAATACTGCAAGTAAAACAGTTGAATAGGCACGACGATAGCAAATTTGTTTGTATCATTTATTTGTAGCCTTAGCCTAGCCCTAGTACAGCGTGGCTCCTACTTGCTGTATTATTACCTCCAGCCAGTTCAATATTATTTTAGGCTTATGTAAAATTACCATTTAAGTGCGCTGTAGGCCTAATGTAATACAGATTAGATAGCCAGATTAGACAAGGAAACTGTAGTGCACCCAAAAACCGTTAATAAATACTGTAGTAGCGTACCATGTACTGTACGGTCTAGGTCGTATCATATCGGGAGCTTTGCAGTATGCTCCACCCAGGAAGAGGTTAATGGCAGGCCTACAAATATTATTCAGAGTTTGGAAATACTAATACAAATACAAATAGAGGAATTAAAATTTTGAGAATATTTTATTTACTGAAATATATGTGATATTCATGAATTTTTTATAGTGTCTCAATATCAGAGATTGATATGAAGTTAAAATGTCTGCTATGATTATTCCAGTTGAAGTTCTTCCATCTAAATGCACGCTTACTCTACTTCCTTTGATATTTCTACTTTTTGTCCCGCACTTTACGTAAAGTGCGGGACACCTGTTTACCACATAACACGAAACACCACAAACAAACGAAGTACTCCAGATTAAAGATGCATATATTTGTGCTTTGCAAACGACATATCATCATTCTATTATAATATGTCTATCTTGTACAAACAAAATATGGTGTTCAGCGTAAAGTGCGGGACATTATGATGTAAACAAATTATGAGCACTGAATTTTTAGACACAACGTTGTTTTAATTGACAGCAAATGATTTCATTAGAAAATATGATTGTTTTGCTTCGAAAAGTACTCTATTACGTTGCCATCTTCCTAAATATACTCATAAAACGCGGTTCTCATATTATGCACTCAGTTAACTGTATTTTTGCAGTTTGAGAGGTAAAGCCGAATAACACCAGATTTCAGAAAGTTACCCAATTTTGATGCGGTTTTTTGTATTAAATTCGTAAACCGCATCATATATTGGTTCTGAAAATTCATATGAGAAGAAATTATTCACTTATTTCAAAATTGGCACTGCGGTTGACATTTGCATGGAATGAGCCACTGTCGTAATTCAGTGACATGGACCCCTCCCTCCCCAGAATATTTCTAGAAATTTCATTGAATTGAAATTTCATGAATATTATATAGTGTGTGTATAGTACAGTATGGTATGTATACAGTATGAATGGTATGTAATATGAATATTATATTATCAATAGTATTTTCACATGCCTCCTCCTCCTTGGGTGAACCAGAATTTGTATTTTTGCTTTCGTTCTTTAGCTACTAGCGTTTGAAAAAAGTTGCACCAATCGTACTGCATTTTTGTCAACTTTATTCTGGAATGTTTTGTGCGTGTACGAATATCTAGGCCCAACGTACTAGTATTATTATAGAGGTAGATATTGAATTGATGCCCAGCTACCATATGAGATATACAAAATATTCCAGATTATGGTGTATTTATTAAATAGAATAAAATAAACGTTTGTAGCTATAAAGAAGTGAAAGCAAAAATACACGTTATGGCTCACACAGTAACTGAGGAGGGATTTGAAAATAACTCGCTGTTTCAAATTTCAGTTTCATTTCAAATTTTAAATCTCATTAAGATTTGTAGAAAAATTATGAGGGGGTCAATTACGACACTATTTTCCAGGACATGGTGTAAATCAGTGTCACTGGTATACACCATCCATCTCCATTAATACAACAAGCATTTTTAGCAAATAGAGGAGTACTGGAACTACTGCTGCTCTAAATAATCGGACCTTAAGTTTCCGATGAATTCTATATGACTTCCAAATCCTGGAAAGCCCGTTCAAGGCTGCCCATGCTCTCCCTTGCGTATTCGAAGGTCCTCACCTGACTTCCGGATCCATGATCCCAGGTAACAGAAGTCATCCACATGCACAACCATACCATCATTTGAGCTTATGCTCATCCGGTCAGATACTTGATGACGACGTTCAAAGTTAACTATCAAAATTTTGGTCTTTTTGGAGTTAATAAAAAGACCAACACTAGAATCAGCATGTTCTAATGAGCCGAGGAGCCGTTAGGGCTCCCTCTAGTGATTCTGAGAGTACTCCTAACTCCTAAGTCATCAGCAAAGTCTAGATCAGTTACTGTAGGTGAGACTTATTTTACTGTAGTACTGATACTGAACCGCTTGGAATATGTATTAAAACCCTTTCCGGCCGACTGTATATTTTTGTATACACTGAATTTATTTCACTACGGATTGCATAATATTAACTAATTATAGTTGGTTTCATCCAATTGTGGCACTATCACACTTCCTTTATTTAGAAATTACCGATTCTGATTGGATAATTGTAGTAGAAGGCTTCAATGAACGATTTTAGATGCCGTATTTTCAGGTATTGACATGATGACTACCTGGTATAGGAAAGATGGTTATTTAAACGCTTTGGCAAAGCGATTTTGAGAATTTTGATTGGGTATTCCAAATATGGATTGTCCAATGAGATAATAATACTTCCAGGATAAACTTTACAGTACATGTAGGCTGGTAGTGTTATTGATAAATCACTGTATACATTTGTCTACGTTAGGTTTATAAAGTTGGGGAGTAGAAGTGGTGCAGCCACAGTTGTGCAGTAGATGTGGTGCAGCACCGTTGGGGAGTAGATATGATTCAGCCACCGTTTGGGTGATGTGGTGCATCCACCATTGGGGTGTAGGCCTAGATGTGGTGCAGCCATCATAGGGGAGTCGATGTTGACCATTGGGGTGTAGATGTGGCGCTGCCACCATGGGGAGTAGATGTTGACCATAGGGTAGTAGAGGTGATGCAGCCACCATTGTGGATAGATGTGGTACAGTCACCATTGTGGAGCAGATGTGGCTTAGAACCATAGGGGAGTAGATGTTGACCATTGGGCCTTGGGAGTAGAAGTGATGCAGCCACTATTGGGGAGTAGATGTCGCACTGTGTTACTTTTGAACAACGTGAGTTGTGAAAACACACAAAATTATAAAATTTTGGCATTTTGGCAAATTTCACAGTATTGACAGCTTTTTATTACCAAAAAACATGATTTAAATTTTTATAATTAAAATTGCCTGCTCGTTGCATGCCTTGTTTTTTCTACATATATATATATATATATATATAGAGAGAGAGAATATACTTACTATACGATTTAAGTATGTAAGTACTTACAATCTAGAGTTCGTATACAAAAGTATACATTGGGAACATGTTTCATATACCTAACGTATACTTTTGTATACAATAAAAAAAACAACATTGGAAATAATTTTTTGAAAATTTTTTCATCGAAAATTATTATTTGGTGTATAATTAACCCATTAACAAGACCAACCAATTGTTTTTCCTAAATTAAATTAATTCAGGCCGGAAAGGGTTAATGATAAACGTTGTATACGCGTAGATATACTGTATGAGTAGCACTTACGCTTAGTTTGCCTAGCACCTACAGACCTACGCGTAGTTTACGTATGACCTATGCGTAGTTTGCGTTAGACCTACGCGTAGTTTGCGTTAGACCTACGGCTACGCGTAGCCGGCTTTAGAACTACGCGTAGTTAATGTTAAAACTCTACAACTAGTGATATATGGTACCCAATGTGTTGAACTACGCGTAGCTAGGCGTAGGTCGAAAATATTTACCCTAATGTAGAGGCTTATAAATCTATCTATCTATCTAAACAGACTAATTTGTTCCAGAGTTCAGTAGTTTATAATTGCTATGTGACCTGACTGTGGTTGATCGGGTTGTGGTAGGCGGGGATTGTTACTTTGGGGATCGTTTTTTCAACCGTTTCTAATTGTCATTCTACAGCTGCGTGCCGGTACCTAATGCTTGACTGACTGATTTTTTTGGTTATACAGTTGAGTGACTAATGACTGTCTGACCATGTGACTTGACTGCTGACCGACTGACCAATGACAGAATGACCTGATGGCCATGGTTTCCCTCAATTGGTAAAGTGTTTGTTTATTGTTTTGGTTAGAGAAGCCTGCCTCTGTAACCTGTTCCTTTCCCTCAATTGGTATATATAGTTATTATATACCAGTAGGCCTATATAGTATACTAGTACTGTAGTATACTAGTACGTAGTACGATAATATACTAGTATACTGTACCGGTATATATAAAAAGACGGTCCGGCCTCCAAACACCCAAAGTACAGTAATTATAGCCCGCGAGAGAGAGTCGTTAGTTCCTGAGGCATCGAGCCAGCGACTGAACGAGGTCCGAGAACCCCTGAATGTCTACAGTGAGACGTTAGTGACTGTAGGGTACAGGGCAGCAGGGGTAGGTCTGTAGGTGCTTTGTGTGTGACCGTGTGTTACTATTTCAGTAATTTACTGTAGCATACCGCCTGAAAGACATTATTTTATTATTAGGCCTACTGCATTAGGCCTAACAATACAGCAATATGCAATAACAACAATTATATCCCACTCTGGACTCTGCCACTGTTTTTGGCAGAGGTATCAATGAATTATTGCTATCCTATCCATTCTTTATAAATTTATCAATAAATATATTAAAAATAACATAGGCCTACTTAATTTATAAATAATATGGAATCGAAGACTGAGCATACTATGGCTAAGAGTAAGACTATACCCATACCGGTACCGGTACATGTATCTACCAGTTCGCGGCTGAAAGGAATTGGGAAACGTCCTCGACATTATAATCAAAGTGACAAACAACAACGATTAAAACATATTAAATTACAATCCGCATTAGATAAATTTGAAAAAAATCTGAAACCGGATTATACGAATAGAAATATTTCAATACTGAAAAGTCAATCGAAAGTAGACGAGATTACTCGAAGCGCGGTTTCCGTGGATAAGGTGTTGGAATGCCATCGGAGCTGTTTATCGAAGGATCGGTTGATACTAGGTGGTAGTGACGTCACCACGTCAGTGTTTACTGATGAGGATTTTAATTCTTTCGAAAGAGAATATTTCGGAAGAAATATAGAGACGACAACGCGAGCGAAGGTTAAGAAGAAGAAAAATAAAACGAGAAAAAAACGTCTGGGAAATAAAATCAGTAACTTGAAGTCCTGAGTTTACTTTAGTTTTTTAGTAAAATATTATTCCCTGTTTGATTGCAATAGTGTTGTGTATGTAAATGTCCCAATTTCAACTATTTACTTGGCTTATTTTTAAGCATGTATGAACATTTTGTTCTTAAACTGTAAACGTTTTCCTCTTCATGAATTTAATTAATTGTAGTGTCAAACAGACGCACAAGAATCCTTCTCTTTCAATTGATTTAAATAAACCATTTGCGAAATTATTGAGTATCAGTGGGGCGTATACTAAATACTACACTTCGCAACAGCGAAGTGCCACTACGCTCGTAGTACGTAGTGTTCTATTTCTATCCTAAATAAATTTAAGTGCCACTACAACTTCGAAGTAATCACTAATCACTACAGTAAAACTCTATTTTACTGTCTACACGATGTAAACAAAACACACTGATTATTCACACCTAATTCCAACTCATGTAATCTCCAAAACCGTAGAATTATAGGCCTACCCTGTACGTATTCCACACTATTCCATGCCAATAAAAAACCTTTTTCTGATGGCCAGGGGGGTGAGGGGGTTCGCAGTCGCAGTTGAGCTATGATGACCAGGGGGTGGGGGGAGGGCATAAAATCCTCATTTTTGATGAGGGTAATTAATACTTGAAAGACCCCAAAATCTTGAAATCTTTGTAAAAGTATTCAAGTATCGTAGCCTCCTCTAGACAACACTACGCAAAACTGTATTGTAGTGTTCACTTATATTTCAAGATTATTTAGAAACAAAATCGTAGTGATCAGTACAGCACTACGAAGTGTGCACTACGCACTTCAAGTGATTGCCTTGCAGTGAGCACTTCGTAGTGCAGTACCTGATTTAGCATGAGAATCTTAGTGTATAGTGCAGTTTCTGTAGAGAACACTTCGAAGTGCCTATTTAGTATACGCCTGAAGGTGTAATTAAAGGGGTCAAACATCACTCCATAGAGTGTAGAACATTTGTGTCTACTGTTGATGGTGACACAGAACCATTTGAAGTATTATGAGGAGTCCTCCAAGGAGACACACTTGCACCATTATTTTTCATAAATGTGGTTGACTATGTTCTACGCATGTCCTTAGATCATCATAATGATGATGGGGTGATGGTAACTCCACCTACTGGCCCCAGAAGTTAAGGAAATCCTGCCAAGTACCTAACTGATCTAGACTTTGCCGATGACTTAGGAATACTCTCAGAATCACTAGAGGGAGCCCAACTGCTCCTCAGCTCATTAGAACGGGCTGCTTCTAGTGTTGGTCTTTTTATTAACTCCAGAAAGACCAAAATTTTGACGATTAACTTTGAAATTCCTCAGCAAGTCTCTGACCGGATGAGCATAAGCTGAACGGATGGTATGATTGAGCATGTGGACGTCTTCTGTTACCTGGGATCATGGATCCGGAAGTTAGGTGAGGACCTTCGAATATGTAAGGAAAAGACATGGGCACTGGGCAGCCTTGAATAGGCTTTCCAGGATTTGGAAGTCAGAGAGAATTAATCGGAAACTTGAGGTCCTATTATTTAGAGCAGCAGTAGTTCCAGTACTCCTCTATGGGAGTCCATGCTGGGCTCTAACTGCTGAGGACACCAAATCTCTGGATGGCACATTCACAAGAATGCTACGCCGGGTTCATTGTGTCATGTATAATGCACACATCTCCAACCAGACACTATATAAGATTGGAGGTGTCTCATTGGTTCCTCCAAGCTTGACACTAGAACAAAGTCGCCCCCGCTTTGCAGGACATTGCTTTCGCCGTGAGGACCAGCCAGTGCTTAATCTTGTGCTTTGGCAGCCTCAGCCTCTTGAGACGCATCTTAAAGGACACTGGCTGGGTTGGTGTAGTGGTGTAAATATCATGTAATGATGAGTTCCCCACTGGACCGCCCAAATCAGGTAACCCGCCCGTCCGGTGGAAAGGAAACTGATAACTAAACGCTCCAGTGTAGTGTCTGTGCAGGCCGATCCCTGCACAGCACCATAGTAATACAGAATATAAACAGAATATCTCGGATAACAAACAATAAATCAGGTATGAATAATATGTGTAGAATCAGACAATAATATAAGCAAATACGTAAAACTAAAGTATCTGTACTACTAAAGAACTATGTGCCATAAAACAACAATATCACCTTCCACTCTGTCACCAAACCAACTGAACCAATATTGCTAATCTGTGTATAATGTACCCCGGTAGCGCGGATGAATATTCCCTAGTAAATGAGCCAGAATGGGGGGTTTAAGACCCCAGCCTGGCACCCATACGTAGCAAAAACCCTATGTTCGCGCTTTCAGACCTTTGGCAGTTTAACCCGCCAAATTAGAATGTCTTTAATAAATCTGCTTTTTAGTCTATGACAAGTATTTGATTCACTACACTAGTCGAAACCAATCCGTGCGCGACCATTCACCCGCTGGATATTCCCGGGAGATTGGGTTCGACGGTTTAATTTTTATTGCTATGTA
>JAUCBJ010006858.1:0-50796 GCA_032718475.1 Nemertoderma westbladi | reverse complement strand
CATATATAGCAGATATGACGGAGTTGATAGAAGATGGTCTTGGTATCGGGGAGCGATATACTCTACTTTTACAAGCGTTTGTTGATAGCTTAATACGCGGCGACGTTAGTCCAGCTGCTGCGGAGGACGATGGTCGTTATATCGAACCGCCAATGTCCCAAGAGCAGCTCGCGCGCGAGTTGGACTATAGAAAATTCGCTGCTCGATATACGCAGCGTAATGGTACGTATGTGGTCTTCTTAACTACTGGTCATCCTATCGATTTACACAATACGGACTATGTCGACTATATATCCTGCCCAGCGGAGTCGGAACCATAAACTGAAATTCGAATGCGAAAATTCTATTCGAAATCGACTCGAAAGAAAAGACACTAAAGAAACAAATAAACGCGGTAACTCCAACGTATATTTGGAATTCTTGATAGAAGCATTGTAACAACAAATAAATATCACCCGCGTTTCCCCTACCAGACGTGCGTCTTTGGTGTTATTACGATAAATGCCCTAGACCCAACTAATAAACGGAAAGGCATAGGCATCCGCGGAGACGTTGTGTTAGGCACAGTTGTGTTCGTTGTATTTGCTGGAGTTTCGAGCGAGACTTGTTTGACGTACCGCCTATGCTCGCTCGGCTCTAACGATCCTGGAGTAGGCCTACGATCGGGGTCCCGGAGTGCTCGGTCGGGCCTCCTCGTTCCTTGGTTGGACCTCAGACCTGCGATCCTGGTGGTGTCGCGAATCCTCGCGGACGGTATTCACTGTTCAAGATCTAGTGCTACCCTAACAATTAATCGGTAACACTCCGACAGTGATTTCTAGCTAGCCGCCCATCTTACCTAGCCGGATTATGACGCAGACACCTAATATCACTATCCAACCGTATGGTCGTCCCTGTTTAACGCGATACAACCCCTCATCAAGGTGAAGGAGAGCGTTGTACGAAACGAGTTAAACGCTATTCTACAAAGATCAAAAAAGAAACCTGCGTTTGTTCAGATAAACGTAAGTTATAACAGTAAGTCCAATCGATAAACGAATTGGCCTTATCTCAATTCGATTGGGAAATCCAGAATCTCTAAGAAGTTATCGAACTTGGACGATCCTATTCTCTGCGAGAGTTTTTGGATGAACGTATCCAGCTACGAGCGGAGGAAAATCAGCTCGAGGAGAAGCATATCGAAACGGCAGATACCTCGACCATAAACCTACACCTTCTGATGCAATCATATTGCACCCTTCACCCAGGAGTTATGGCCCTCCTAGTAAAGTGGCTCCCCCCAAAGAGAAAAGGACTCTTGCTAGCCTTAAGAAACTGCGTAAACGCCGTCCGCGCAAGAAAGACTAACTGTTTAGAGTATTTTTATATTTTAGAAACTGTGATTTTGTATATTTTATAGACTTAAATCCCATTTTCTGGGAGCGGTGTAAAAGCTTTTGTGGGATAACTGATTCGTTTGCCTTGTTGGCCAGTTCCCCCCCAGTCGCTAAGAATACTCTCAAAGTGATCTATAGCTAAAAATAGTGCAAGTTACCAGCTTATTGGCTGATTTGCTGTACGCAGGCATCTGGGCTCTGTTTAATCGGCCAACAAGCCTAGGGAGGTTGCGTCATAGCCTTGTTTTTGTATCTCCCAATAGAATTTGAGTTAGCCTTGATTTTGACCTATCACAGAGCTACTGAACTGAAAATTTCCTATCTCACTGCTCTTTCTCTGTGTTGAACGGGAGCTTCGTGGAATAAGGGAGTTGGTATCCTCGTATAGAGCAGTAGTCACGAGTTTTTCAAAGCCACGAAAGAACGGCTTTTTAGTGTTTTGTGCTTTCTGCTTTTTAGCTCAACACTAGCAGGTTTAATTATAAGGACATATATCCTTTAACTGATCTGATCACTGTAAATATCACTCTGCAATTTCGTAATCACTGCATACTGCAGTACTGCATACACTGCATACTGTGTAACACTGTGCATACTTTTATATTGTTATACTGCTATTTACTGTCAGTTCTTCATAATATGGTTGATGAATTATTATATTTGGAATAACGAGAAATAACCCCGAAACCCAATATTCTTGATATACCGAAGGTAAGAGAGAAAGGTTACAGATAAACGATTGTGACTTATGTTAAAGTGGTTTGAAGTGAATCTAATGTTATTTGATAGACCCTACATGAGTCAGTCTGTGTTCCTTTTATATGTGACTAAAATCAGTGAAGATTGGCAGATTAGTGTGCAGTATTGTGCAGCATTGTGTATGAGTGAGTCTGTTAAAGAAGCAATTCCTAAAGAATGCGCCATATATGTGAATTATAATTAAGCCATATCGTTGTGAGTAGTTTAAGTCATAACTCTGTTTATATAGATAAAGCGCCACGTCCTAAAGGAACTGTTAATATTCCCCAAAGGTGAATAATATTGTCAGAGATTATATAATACTGTCAGTCGAATAATACATTAGGCTTACATAGCAATAAAATTAAACCGTCGAACCCAATCTCCCGGGAATATCCAGCGGGTGAATGATCGCGCACAGATTGGTTTCGACTAGTGTAGTAAATCAAATATTTGTCATAGGCTAAAAAGCGATTTAATATCTAGAAGACATCCTAATTTGGCGGGTTAAACTGCCAAAGGTCTGAAAGCGCGAACACCCATCTTGCCAGCAACGATTAAAAATTATATGAAACAAATTCTAAATAAAATTAAAAAAAAAATTTCATTTTTTTTGAACTGTTCTAGAACAAAAACTATTTGTTCTAGAACTTTTTTTTTTCTAACATATTGTTCTGAATAGCTAACATGTTCTAGAACATTATTAAAAAAGAAAAATAGTACATTAATTTTTTTAATTTTTTTAAATATTGTTCTAGAACAAAAAATATTTGTTCTAGAACATTTTATTATTTTTTTTTTAATGTATTTCATGTTCTAGAACATTTCAAAAAAAAGAAATAGCAAAAACTAGCTAGTAATAAAAATTTGGGGGGGGTGTAGCTATAACACACTAGTGCCGGGATTTATTGTCAGATACTGTACGAGCCCGTATACACTACTAGATCTTACGGTAAGATACATCGTTACTAGGATCCGGTGAGCGGTATACTACTGGACTTTTCAATATATATAACGGAATAAATAAAATATAATTGAATAATTGAATATATTGACCGACTCTGTAGGAATATCAATTAAACAGGTTGAGAATAAATGAATAGCTCGGTAGGTAGTCATAGGAGTAGTAAGGCAGGCAGGCAAATAGCGATGCCACTGGCTAGCTAGGAATATAAAATCGATATCTTGTCCTACCCAGCCCAGTCGTTCATTCTAATTAACTTACTGCTGCTGCCTGCTGATCCAGCAATAGCATGTCTACACACCCCATCCTAGAAGAATTATATTAGCGAACTATAATCTTTTGGCCAATAACTAAGCAGTTAATATCGTTTTAATTACTTTAGAGTTTAGATCAATTAAAAACACATTTTGAAAGCAAATCACTTGAACTAATTAAAAACTATAATGGAATGGGGTATGGGGATTACATCTGTATAACTTTTAAGTATAATTATTGAAATCTTATACGATAAAATAATTATTTTCCTCTAAAAGACAGGCTTGAACATGCTGTTTTTTACCGCAATTAATTAATTACCTAATTAACTGCATTTATCTTAGGCCACACGTAAATTCTGCTTGGAAAATGTCTAAACTTTTGCCAAACAACATGTCTACCCATTTATCTTAGCTTCTCGAAGGCCACACGTAAATTCTGCTTGGAAAATGTCTAAACTTTTGCCAAACAACATGTCTACCAAGTTTGGATAGATTTCATCGAGGATTGGCCGAGTTATTAACGTTTAAAATTTAACACTGCAAAAAAAGCGACAGATCAACAGAACGACAGGTTGATTAATGGTACCCCTACGCTAAGGCTCACTCACTTCGTGGCTCGCCCCACAGTATGAAATATAATTTGTGATACTACCCAACAACGTTTCCCATTCTCATATATGACACAAAATGTAATAAAGCTAAACAGGTTAATTTCGGACAACTCTTGTTCATGCCAGCGTTTACTGCAAGAGGTTCGACGTGCGGTAGTAGGCATTACTTTATACCTAATTTAAACGATTGATTCTTATCTTATATTAAAAAATTTAAATACGAAGTTTTAATTTACAGTATATGAATTCCAATAAATTATATACCGAATGTTATTCTGAGACTTTAGGGTTATCCAAGTATTATTTGTGGATTTCCTAAATGCAATTCCATTAGTATTGTTGTTAATCATTATTCAATGAGTTAGGAGACTTATAAATATTGATATCAGGTCAATAATGGTCAAACTTTCGAAAGAGTACAAGTGTCGAAATGTGGAACAAGGAATGTGGAAAAACGCTGGAAAAATTAACTGCACCGTATCAAAGGGTCGAATAGTTTTCGGGACTTGGGCACGCTACAAAACCACCGTGTCACAGGGTCGAAAAGGCACTTTAAAGGGTAAACAATGGCAAGCTTCTCTCAAATACGAAATTAGTATTTCAGTATAGGACGGACGGTCCAGTGTCATTGTTAAGACAATTTTAGAGATTCAATGTACTAACGCGATGGCAAAGGGAGGGGGGGGGGGGTGTTGAGAAGAATTGTTAAGCATTTGTTTATTTTTGCTTTTACGCAATAATTGTTCAATTGTTCTTTATCTTAAACAATAAGTATGAATTGAGTCTAGTGTTGAGAACTGAATCAATTTTGACTAATTTCAGTTATAGTTTCAGTATTCAAAGTGTGACATTTCAGTTACAGTTTCAGTATTACAAAATTCAGCATTTCAGTTTCAGTTACAGTTTTGTTTGATCGCGATAAAATTTCAGTTACAGTTTCAGTTATAGATTCAATATATTATCCCACATAGTAAGCAGTCATTGAAATAATGTCAGTCTCATCGGGGCGGGGTGCAGTGCAGTCACTCACCCAATGAGTCACTTACTTGCCCAACAAAAATCAAACGAATCACTTGCCCAATAAAAAAAGGTAATCTAAAACTAAAAATGAATCACTTCAATCATTGAATCATTTTGTAACTAATATACTGATAGTACTGAATGTAATGAAAGTGGCGGTCACAAGATCAACTACTGAACTAAAGGCACCCACATTTTACTGTACATTTCCACCTTTGATGTAGTGGTTGCATTGAATTCACATCTCCTGTAGGTCGTGGGTTCGATCCTCACATGGGCCAAGGCAGTTTTCGTTTCGGCACGAATGCTTTAAAGGGACCAGCCAGGGCGCATATCTGCCTTGCATCCTTAAGTGGTAGCTAAATGAGTACTAGAGTTTCCTCTGGGGAGTAAAGTTCTGGGGGGACCGCACTGGAAATAAGTCGTCAGACTTGGTGCGTAATACATGGCCTAGCGGCCGAATAAAATTTCCCTTAATTTAAAATTTGTTGTAGTAAGCATATATTTGTAGTTTTGGTTAGACCCACCTCGTTAAGATGCTCCTTTCACTTTTTAAGTTTAATTGTAATTTTGTAATTTATAATGGTAAACTTAATATAAATTTAATTTCCAGTGTGCCTCTAGTGTGATATCCCCTGTGATATTAATAGTACCAGTAACTATTATTTTCATCATGTAAAAATATATATCCGTTATATATCCCTCTACCATTAACTATATTTTTGTTTATCTAAAACATTTACATTTGATATGCGATATTTAGGAAGCAAAAAATAAGGCTGATAATAGTCTACATAATAGTTGAGATAGATAAACATGACTATGACTATTTATAACTACAGTATATGCTAGATCCTCGTTCATTACTCGATGCTTGACTCGCCAAATAAATCCAGTTTTGAGTTAAGTGGGCAATGGGTCTTTGGGCCACTTGACTAATATGGTGGCCCATTACGCATTACTATCAAGGTCCAAAACTATAATAATAAATAAAAATACAATGTTTTAAAAATGATACCCATATCGACCACTGCTATTAATTAATTAAACTATTACAATGCTGTTTCAAATGCTCATTCATATTAATTGTGTAGTTGAGAACTGAATCGGTTTTTAGTAATTTCTGTTTCAGTTACAGTATTCAAAATTCCTAATTATAGTTTCAGTTACAGTTACAGTTATAGTTACAGTATCAAAAAATCATCAAAATCATTCCAGTTACAGTTGCAGTTACAGTATAATTACAGTTACAGTTCTCAACACTAGAATTAACCATCACTTCACCGATAGACTGGTAGCTTATAGTGTAGGATGCAGTAGTTAAACATTATCTAATGGAAACAATAAAAATGCTTGGTAATATTAATATACAGTACATATATGAACTTTATAATACAAATCAATTTCCACCCTTTGAACAAAAACGCTATAAATTCTACTAAAGGTGCAGCGTTCGATGGAATCCAGTATAGTACCGGTATCAATTGATGCATAAACAGATGAGAACAATGGAAAAATTTAATAAATATTTATTAACGACCTACTACTACTACTAGGTCGAGCGAACTCGGACAGTGGAAATGAGATCATTCCAGGCTTCCCGATTCTCCATAGTTGTCGCAATTTCGTTTCTCCCAAGTTCAGTATCCCTTTCAAGTTGATCTATATATGTTATGGCCGGTCGTCTACGACTACGCTTTCCATGAGTTGGTTGCCAGAGAAGTAGATCAGGTATGACCTTTGTCTTTACTTCGCCAGCAGTGCCCACTGAATCATAATCTGCGTTCACGGAGGGTGGTTGATACAGGTGGTATTGTACCATAAAGCTCGGCGTTTGTCATGTGTTGTCTCCAGCTGATGTTTAGGGCTGCCCTTAGTAGTCTTGTGTAGCAACCATCAATTCGTTGTTCAAGTGATTTAGTCAGTGTCCAGGTCTCACCCCCGTATAAAAATACACTTTCCACTGTGGCTCGAAAGAACTTAGTCTTCAGGTGCCTGGAGAGATCTGATTTCCATATGGTATCCATTTTTGATAGAGCTACCCAAGCCTTTGCTTTCCTAACTTCTATGTCCTTTTTGCTACTCTCTATCCATGATCCAAGGTACTGGAAGTCATCGACCTTCCTTAGTTGATTATTATCAATGGTTGTCAAGTTTCCATCAATATTAAAGGTCATGAATTCGGTCTTGGTAGCATTTATATGCAATCCAACCTCCTTAGCAGCCCTCTCCACTTTATTTAGTAGAAGCTGTACATCTGCTAGCGTATTAGAGAGCAGGGCGATGTCATCCGCAAAGTCGGTGTCTGTGACTGTAGTTGCCGGATATCTACTACTTCTGCGTTCTTGAAGTGTGAATCCCAGATCTTCACCCTTTGTGGCCGTCCTCATTGCGTAATCCAGCACAATTACAAATAGTAATGGTGCTAATGTGTCACCTTGCAGTACGCCAGCCAGGATTGAGAAACACTCAGTTTCTCCATCTGGTGAGAGTACCTGCGCTTCTGTGTCACAATATAACCATCCAATGCCAGCAACAATTACTTCTGGTATTCCATAAGTTCTTAGGATTTCAAGCATTTTACCTCTATGGATGGAGTCGAATGCCTTCTTGAAGTCCACAAAAGTCATGACTGCGGGGAGATTCTTTGACTTAATTCCTTCAATCAGTCTCCGTAGTGCAAGTATCTGAGCTATTGTTGATCCACTTGGTCGAAATCCGTTTTGGCTCTTACGCAATAGTTTCTCTATGTGAGGCCTAATCCTATATAGAATCATTTTATTGTATATTTTGGCAGCTACCACAAGCAGACAGATCCCACGATAGTTTGTTGGTATGCCGAGGTCTCCTTTCTTGGGGAGAGGCTTTAGTTGACCTTTAGTCCAAATTGGTGGTGGCTTTTCCCCTTTTAACATCTGGTTGCAAACATTCAATAATGGTCTGTTTAGCACTCCAGTTTTCCATTCCTCTGCTGGGCCTGGGATTTCATCTAATCCACTCGCTTTATTATTGGACATGCTTTTAATGCTTCTTTGGAGTTCGGCAGGTGTGAAGTCCCCTGTTTCTATAGGTAGTGTCTTGTCATATATTTTCCTTGTAGGGCTGACCTCGATGTTTGGTGGCTGCAAGTTGCTGAAGTGATTTTTCCACTTCCCAACACGTTCTTCAGGTCTATCGGCTTTGAGGCGCCCCTTTGCACAACTTTTCCGACCAGATACCTCATTTACAGTTTGCCAGGTAAGTCTTGATTGTTGCTGTATGTGAGCAGTTGTAATTGCTTCAGTTTTATCCTATATGTACTTTTCCTGGCTGATGTTGTAGGCCAATTTAAGATCGTCCTTAGCTTTCTCAGCCTTGTTAATGTTTTTGGTTGTTGGTTGTTCGGTTTTAACTTTGTAGGCTATCTTAAGATCTTCTCTCTTACAAGTAACCGCAGAGTTTTGCCATGGCACATACTGTTTTCGTTTGGGTTTTCTGGGGGATATGCCTCTTAGCTGATTCCTTGTGGGCTGTTATTATATTCTGGTATATTGAATCGGTGGATTGGTCTTAATCCATTGACTGAAGTGCTTCAAAGCGGTTTTGAACTTCTACTGTATAAGCATCCTTTACAGCATTGTCAGTTCTGAGTTTCTCCCAGTCATAGTTGATTTGCTTGCTTGTCCTGGGTTTGCTGGCTCTCAAACTGAGTCCGATCTCTGCAGTCACAATTCTGTGGTCCGAACCAATTATGTTGAACGAGCAGTATGCCTCGCAGTTGATCATGCTGTTTCTCCACTTTTTGTTTATAAGGATGTAATCCAGTTGTGCTTTGGTTCCATTAGGGTATTTAAAGGTCCATAGCTTCCCCTTACTCTTTTCGAATGTGTTGTTTGTTGGTATCAATTCACATTCTTCCATTAGGTCTAAAAGTAAGTACCCATTTCTGTTAGAACTAGTGTTATAGGTGTAACCCTTGATGTCTTCTGGGCCAATTTGCTCATTCAGGTAACCAGCAAAGACTTTAACATTGTGTTTCGGAATGTCCTTAATAAGTCCAGTCAGTTCTTCATAAAACTTGACTGCTTGTTCTGGCTCTGAGGCATTGGTTGGACTGTAGCAACATATAACTGTTGTCTTGGGATTCCCATCAAATGTTGCGATCATAACCTTGGAATTTATAGATTCGATGTTGTTTAGGGTCTTAAGTGCAAATGGGCTTAGCAGAATTCCTACTCCACCAATTGATGCATTGGCCGAGTTTCTTACTGCTGAGCTTGTTACTAACGTCCATCCATTTCCAATGTCATTGTACTTCATGGCAGTGTCTTCCATGGGCTTCTCCGCCCTTCGTCTAATCTTCTTACATCCTCTCCACTTCCACTCTGTCCTTCTACTCGACCTCCTCACCATCGGTATGCTTCTCAACTGGACCGGCATCTGTTCCGGACACCTCTCCGGACATCTCGCCGTCCACTCTTGTCCATCCCCATACCGATACTCTCCATTCTCCTCCGCCCACTCTCTTACTGTTGTTTCTTCTCCTGACTCATCCATCGGTGGTATTTCTCTGTCCTCCACCCTTTCACCACGCTCCACTATGCATGGTTCCAGATCCATACCCATCCCCGACTCTGGTTTCTCTCCTTCTCCTTCTGCTCTGCTCCTTCGTCCTCCATTTCTCTCATTGTGCCTGCGAACATGCACCCTGAGGATTCCGACACTTCGGAACTTTTTGAACGGAATTCTAGACTTGATTGGGCCGCTGAGTGTCCATCCAAATGGCGTGAGAATCGCCATCGGGCCTCGCCACCATCCTCTCTGACTCGGCAGGAACGTCTCCCGTGGGCCGTCGGGCAGTCCATGCCAACTATGAGAGATACTTTCGGGACGTCCAGTTCGGGCACGGAGAAATTGATGTTGTCCAGGTACTGGTATTGTTCGACCTCGATCTTCGTGGGTCACCTGGCATAAAATTTAATCGATTCTATTATTTGAATGGGATTGATGGTCGCCCCATAATATGAAACGTGACAAAGGAGGCAGGAAAGTTGGAGTGGGCATGTTGTACATGCACACGGGGCTGGCAAAGTGCGAAGGGGCATTGAATGGTAGACCATTATGCATACCGAAGGATGACCGAGGGTCATCGGGGGCTTTAACGCCGGCGCACATATTAAGGGGGAGGCCAGCAGAGGTGGCATATACCAGTGAGGATGACAAGAAGGGCGGCATTCAACCGCCAAGTGATGACAAGATGACGGGTGGCATTTTGACGCTAGGGGACGACGATGAGGAGTTCTGTGGGGCAGAGGAGAAGGGAAGGTCAGATCCAAGAGAGTTGGAACTGACGGGGGAGAAGGGAAGGTCAGATCCAAGAGAGTTGGAACTGACGGAGGAGAAGGGAAGGTCAGATCCAAGAGAATTGGAACTGACAAGGAGAGTGGGACGAAGGGTAAGAGGACCTACAGGGGGACAGTGGGGGAGTTACCTGCTGCAAGAATCGCCCCTAGGTTGTGGAGTCGTCCAATAAGTTGGACTGAGGGGGGTGGGAATGAGGACGACATGCCCTTCCCACAACATAAAAAATATAAAAAATAAAACATGCAAATAATAAAATAAGTAGTAAGATAGTAGAAAGTAATAGTAGTAGGTAGTACTAAATAAAGTACATAGTACCGTAGAGGTTGTGGGCACCGAGAGCGCCACGTAGTAAGAGAGGAAAGGATATGGTATGTAGGTATACCATAGAAGTAGTTGTAGGGTACATAGTACCGTGGAGGTTGTGGACACCGAGAGTGCCACGTAGTAAGAGAGCATAGGGTATGGTATGTAGGTATACCATAGAATTAGTAGTAGGGTACATAGTACCGCAGAGGTTGTGGGCACCGAGAGCGCCACGTAGTAAGAGTGTAAAGGGTATGGTATGTAGGTATACCATAGAAGTAGTAGTAGGGTACATAGTACCGTAGAAGTTAGAAGTTGTGGGCACTGAGGGCACCACATAGTGAGAGGAAGTAAAGGGTATGTACGTACACATACCGTAGTAGTAGTACTAGGGTACATAGTATCATAGAAGTTGTGGCCACTGAGGGTACCACGTAAGGAAGTAGGAAGGTAGATAGGATAATAGCACAGACAGGGGGGAACATAGATAAAAATAAAATAAAACTAAGGAAAATTGGCACTTTGAGGGTGGTAGAGAACACAGGACATTGTGGAACAGTGGCGGTGGGCCAGCTCATGGGGCTTGTCTGCCACAAGCCGATGGACTGGGGCAAGTTCCGGGACGAGCACGCAGCGGGCACAGGACATTGTGGAGCAGTGGCGATGGGCCAGCTCATGAGGCTTGTTTGCCACAAGCCGATGGACTGGGGCAAGTCCGAGAGGACTACAGAGCGGAACTGGCAAACTCGCTGAAATGGGGAGCGAGGCCAGGGAACAGGAGGTATATCAGTTCCGAAAGGGAGCGATAAAGATATATCAGAAGAGATATGTCTTACAGGAGGATTGGATAAATTATAGGTTTATTAAACCTATTCATGGCCGTGGTTATCGGAAGAGAGCCAATGGCGTTTCTGCTATCAGGAGCACCTCTAAATCACAGGAGAGCCTTTAAGGTGGCCTTGAGGGTCTTGTAGACAACCCGGGGTTGAAGGGCGAGTCGGTGTACTACGATAGCCGACACCTAGTGGACAGAGAGGTGGACACACCGTACAGGAGATGGAAGAATTTGGAAGCGGTTGGAGGTGAGGCTTCTTTAATATCAATCCGGGAGCCCACCAGGAGATTATCAAGAGGAGACTGCCATTCACATATCAGGAGGTAGCGACAGCGGCATCATATGGAGGAGTCATCAACACTCAGAGATACTTGGATAGATGGTCGCCAGAAAACAGGGTCGAGTTCAGGGACTTTCTGGCAGAACACGTGCCGCGGGCGATGAAAATGATCCTGTGGGACGCTACCAGGGGGAAGCAAGAGGGACATTCGGAGGGACCACCTGCAAAGCGTTACCGGGAGTTGATAACACCAGCGCCCAAAGAACCGACGACGGGGCTTAGCAAGACGGTAACGGCAAGAATGAGAAGTCTCAGGGAGGACAAGCCGGAGGGAAGGAAGCGGCCCAGACAAGACGATGACAGGGGCAAAGAACTTAGATGGTTCCCGAAGACGGGAGGAGCGAACTAGAACTCAGGGACAGAGATGCAGGTGTGCCTGGAAGGCACCACATGTAGGGTGAAACACGAACTCCTAAGTGCAAATAATCAAGTGCAATTAGTATGTACGTATGTAGATTATCAATTAATCAATATAAATATACAATCAATGTAAGTACTATAGTCATATATACAACCTTTTTCCAATTAGCTACTGGGACTGGGGACCAATTGACCAGGAAGACGAGACACTGGACGGATCACACTTCTTGAGTGCGACGGCACAAAGGGGAGGGTGAGGCTCATCAGGGGTGAGTGGAGTAGGATATCGGTTGAGTACAAGGGAAACGGGGGAAGTATGGAGAGGAGGTGCAATTCAAATGTGGGGAGCGAGCAGTGAGAGAGGAAGAGTCCCAAGGGACTACAGAGAGAATAAGGGACAGCAAGGTCCGTGAGAGAGATTTGAGTATTGTTAAATAAAATTGTGTGGAGAGGGAGCACAATTGTCTCAAACAGAGACACCAGATACCTTGGTGCGACATAGCTCGCAATTGCACCAAGGAGGGGTAGTAATAACACACCCAGGGGGGCGGCCTGGAAAGCCGACCCGAGAAAAGAACTCCACCACACACCCAATATTAGATTGGGTTCCAGCGGAATTGAAGCGCACTTAAGGTTGATGCTATCTTCTCACCGGGAAGATAGCATGGGGGGGAGTGTAAGCGGATTCAATTACCTTGCATTATCCACCCGAAAAGGGGACCAGTGGCATTTTACCAATATAGTTGGCGATACGAAATTACCAATAATAATCTCGCCTCATAACCAACTCGGGGGGGGGGGGCGATACAGGCCCTAAAGCCACAGAGAGAGGTCAAACCACCTCACAGGGAGAACACAGCTAGTCAAGGCTAGCGGCGGGGGGTAACACTCACAGGGAGTGCCAAAGTGACAATTAGTATATAAGCCAATAGCGGGTAGGGGAGCACGTGGGGAAAGATAGGAAATCATCCATTGGGTAGCAAAAGGCCGAAGTAGAGTAGAGGTAAAACCAATATCTATGTGTATCAATCATATAGTTATCATGATTACTACTGATTTACCGGTCAGTTCATTAATCACAGAGTTGCAGACCGGTTATAGTTTTTAACCGTCACAACGTCATTACATCATATGTACACACTGCTGTTGTAATTCTGTATTGCGATTTCAATCATATACTGCCATACATTCTGTGCTATTATTATTGGAAGATTAACATCGAGAAACACAAACTCTGTTATTTTTCCCCAACGGCCTTTGGCCAAAACGACACTAGCCCAGCTAGCAGTCAAGTGACGCGTATAAATCTTACCTGGTCGGGATCTCAGATCCCGTTACAGCTATATGTACTGCCCTTTCTTCAATATTCAAACGTAAAAATAAGGACCCATATGTACCAGGATCATACCGGCCAATATGTTCAATAGTGTTCTCGAATATTTATTACGTAACTAGAGAGTCGCTTAACTACATTAACCAATATTGGATATTATTGAGTTCCGTTTTGGAGTACGCCTTGCAGAGTTGCAGACACTAAATTTGCCATAACTTTAGGGCGTGCATGAATTTTGCTCAGATTACGTGCAAACCTTTTCTCTGTCGATGCTCTTTCAACACATGCAATGTTGCACTTTTTTGCTTAGGGAAAAAAATAGGATTGCATTGATTTTACTTTTTTCCCGGCGAAAAAAAAGTAAAATAAAATATTTTTGGTGGAAATTCTTAAATTTTATTAAATGTGTTGAAAGAGAGCACCGTCGTAGAAAAGGTGTGCACGTAATTTGTGCAAAATCCATGCACGCAGTAAAGTTATGTAAAATTTAGTGTCTGCGCGACGTAACTCCAAAACGGTACTCAATATCCAATATTAGTTTATGTAGTTAACCGGCTCTCTAGTTACGTAATAAATATTCCAGAAAATCAAATTATTTAACATTGAGTAAGGCAGCATCAGGAGTGAAACTAATTAAGTACAATAATTGGAATTGCAGTAACAATATAGTAAAATACTATAGTTCAATTTATTTTGAACCACTATATCGCTGTACGTTTTATTAAAGAATCAAAAGTCCAAATCAAAGTACCAATTTAAGAATAAAATTACGTATTACAGTACATGGGAAAAAAAACGTTGAACATTATTTTTTTCAATATTCACTCGACCCTTTATTAACCTCGCTGACGCTCGGTAAATAAAATGCCTCGAAAATAGTGTCAAAAGGTTCTACTTGTTTTCCCATGTAATAAATTATTAATTATTCGAAATTGTTTCATAGAACGAACTTTTGTATACTAACATTAAAATAATACTTTATAAGTTAAAGAACTAAAAATCAAATTGCTCTGAAACATATGTTGTGGTTTAGTTAGCATGTAATTATATGTTCGCTTGTGTATTTATTAAAATATAATTATGTTTTCAATGTGTGACATTATGGTTGAGTAATTGTGATGTTTTGATTAACAGATGCTCCTTTAAATATTTGTGTTTTGATTGTGTAATACTTGAAATGATTCTGTGTTGATTGAGTAAGTATACATTTATTATATAGGAAGGGATCTAGGGGTCTTAACCTCGAATGATAAGATCATTTTACCGAAAATGACTTATCTTTTATTGGCGCAATTGTAGGACTAATCCCATCACATGCGTACTTTTTAACCGGGAAGTGTACAAATTTAGGAATCGCGTAATTTTTCTTGAAATTAATATCTCATATCTCTCCAAACCACGTACGCGTTTCGACCTTACTGGGTCTCATCAGCGTGGTGTCGGATTCGAACCTGGGATCTCGAGGTGGAAGCCAAGACTACAACCACTAGGCCACAGTATAATAACACCACATGTATAATAAGACCACATGTATAATAACAAACACCTCGAAAAATACAGCTTGCCAACACATTGTTACTACAAATAATAAAAGATGGAGTAAGTGACTGATGAGGATGAGGACGACTATGAACGATTTGGCTCATTTTTTTCCACACAAACGGTGAACTTAGCTTTACAACCAGTCACTCTGATTTGCGTGCAGGAATTCGGATTTGTTAATGGGCGATCCAATTGTTAAGATAAATCAAAAACTCAAAGTAAACGTTAAAGGCTCATTCCATGAAAAGGTCAACCTCCCCACTAATTTCGAAAAATGAGATGTAGCTTTGAATTTATACTTATTTTAGGTCAAAATTTATCGTACTTCATGAATTCAGTGCTAAGAATTGTACCAACACATTGTGACGGGAACCCCGAGTTGGCGAGGGAATCCCGACCGATGTGTTTGCTTTTGGATAATACGCATCGCCGCGTCCGCTGGCTGCTGAAAGGCTTGTGGTATCTGAAAGGCCGGAGGTCGAAAGAATAACTGAGTTTTTAGTGGCAGTTGTTCGTAATGTCAGAATACAATAATAGCACAGTCAGAATACAATAATAGCACGGTTACTGACGACGATGACGGTCTAAACCGTCTTGCTTCCACAGCTCTACACAAACTAACAGAACAACAGGTAATAAAGGCAACGGTTATATTACTAACATATATAGAATATTGCTACTTGGTACGTGGCCTGGCCAATGGATGCATCCCAATTAGATGGTGTTCTGCCCCACCATTGGCTAATCTATCCGTCCTTCCCTTGGCACTCCCTGTTCTCTGATACCCACGTGCTGGCTTCCTTTGTCCCCCTGAGATGGCCTATAGCCTCTCATCTCTCCTTGTGGCTGGCAATGTATATTGCCTTCGTTGGTTGTTAGGTGACATTATATTAGTAATGTCACCTAGCCAACTATAATCGGTAAAAAGCCACTTTCCCCATTTTCCGCTGGGTAGTGCAGCGAATTGGATCCGCTTACACACAGGTGGTTTCTCAAAAATTGTCGAATTAAAAATTATGCACCTTCCCTACACAAAATGTGAATAAAAGTGTGCAAAAGTTTCGTTTCCCGTAGGCACTTCCTATGACCAATAAATTAACATTTCTGAGCATGTACCAAATCAAAAACAAACCCATTTTCGATTTTTTTGGTTTTTTGGAATTTTTTTTCATTTAATTTCACCAGTGTTTCATTCCTCTGTAATGAAATCGATAAAGTTAATCATGTGATGTCCCATACTTTACCTAAAATAGTGAAATCTTTAGTTTATTCACAGAGATGTAACTCAGCCTAATCACCCAGTGGAATGCAAAGCACGAAAACAATTAGTTTCATCTTCACTCCCTCAGAAATATCATGGCCGCCAATTTAAAATTGTCCCATACTTTACCATTAAAATGTCGATTTATATTAGTGCACTGTATTAATGTAATATGTGAAGCCAGGAGTGTTATAATACTCTAAGGTCATAGTCGGCCGTAAGAATATGAGTCTATTTGAACTGAGGATCATTCCTCAGTCAAGAACTCTTTTGGTTTTTGCATGTAAAGTCCCATGCTTTATCTAAAAATAGTGAAATTTTTAATTCATACACAGACAAGTAGTCTAACTCAGCCCAATCACCCAGTGGAATGCAAAGCACGTTTGTGTTGCGTCATCTTAAGAAACAATTACCTGTAGTTTCATAATCTACTCCCTCAGAAAAACATCATGACGGCCAATTGAAAATTGTCCCATACTTTATTTTACCATTATAATGGCGATTGCTAGTGCACTGTATTATAATGGAGTGTTATAATATAGCGGAGTTATATATTAATATATATATTAAAATAAAAAAAACCATTTCGTACGAATCCGTACTTTACCTTAATTGGACAAGCTGGTGTTTTCTCAAAAGTGACTAAGACCCGCCATAAGCTTCGCGAAATCAAAGCTGATATTCGAAAGTTCAATCCAAGCACAATTTTGTGCACATATGTGCTGTGAATAACATTGTACAGGCAATCAAAGTTCAAAATTGTGTACGAATGTACCGTACTTTACATTGGAATGAGCCTATAGACCAGGTTGGAATTCATGCTGCAAAACTCGGACGTGTAGCTGCGCGAATGACCGCGAACCAGATGCGCGTTGCGCGTTTGGGTGCCACAGGTGCGTGTTGCGCCTCAGCGCGCACTGGCGCAGCTCTGATGCGCACCACAAATTAATTGAAATCACGAAAATACACAAAAAAATTTCGCTCGCTTCGCTCGCGTTTCTTCCTTATTCCCAATTCTTCGAGCAGTCAAATCATTTCACCGTAATTCCGGAGCTGAAAATTTATAAATTTATTTTAACTAGGTACTATCAGACTATTGTTATTATGTTAGTTACAGAAAGTTAGTAAACAGGTAAAGTCAGAAAGTGACAATGTATTAATAAGTATGACCTAATTATATAAGCCAAATTGTGAAGTCTAATTGTTAGGGATTCTAAGTCAGTAAGTATCAAGTATTACTGGTACCTAATGAAAATTAACTATTGCATTTTATTCAAATTTTATACAGTAGAGTAATGTATATTCAAATGTAAATCAGTAAATGTAGTGGATTAAAAAAATATTTTTTTAATATTAAAAATTTTGATGTTGCATTTACTGTTTACATTTATTATGTAGATTCAACGTACAGAAATGTCTTAAGATAAGCTTTGAAACTGAATTTGAATGTAAAATTGTTCTTATGAGCTGCGCGATTTTTTGAGATATCAATGACATGAGCTGCGCGGTTTTGAGTGGATTATCATTATGATGAGGTGCGCGACGAGCCAATTTCAGGTGCGCGGTGATCTCGAAACAACAAAGTGTAGGCCGCCTACCTGCTCGCTCATGCATGAATTCCAACCTGGCCTATAGATAGATCGATTTTTCTACATTATGTAAAAACAATAACGAATACACCAAACAATGTAGTTAGCCTATATGGCAGATGATTGCCCAACATAACATGTAGGATTAGTCCTAAAGATTTTCTGCTTAGTAGTTCAGAGGAGGCGCCTTTATCGATTGACTTCGATTTGTACATATGCTCTACCGGTACTTCTACTATGGAGTAATATACAGTATGCCTACGGATTAACAGATTGTCGATTTTTGCAGTAGGCCCCACAGGTATTATTTTTCAGTAAATATAGCAGTATTAGTATTATACAGTAGTAGTATTATTATTTTTTTAGTACAGATACAGTATTACACCATGACCGTAATATAGTGTCATTTTCTGATGACACGGACCCCCCCCCCCCCCCCCCCCCCAAATTTTTCTACAAATCTTTATCCACTAGTTCAACTCACCGTGGTTGTTACCATGAAGCCGGAATTTTCGATTTCGCCTTTAAATTTTATTTATAAGCGTTTTTAAAAATGTCTTTTGCGAAATCGCACCCTCTGTATCATTGCCATTCTTCACTTTAGTCGTAATTTTTTCACATCAATAGAAAGCTTGCGTTGCAAGGATTCCAAATATGTAGCAATATCTGAATTTCATTGAGAAACAGCTGAGAAATAGGCGTTCAAAGATTGCAATAATTATTGTTCGCTGCAGGCCATTTATTCTATTGAATAAATACACAAAATTCTAGAACGTGTTATTTATTTTATGAGTTGGTTGGTAACAGTGGTATGCCTATACAATATCTATACTGCGTAGCTAATCATTTAATGATAATGATTTAATGATTTAATGTTTACATTTTTTACAAAGTAGTTATAAACTCTACACCCGAGCATATACAGTAAATACATGGTTATTTAATTATTCCGATATATTAAATTAATGTATATACTTTTAAAACGTGGATAACATAACAAAAATTAAAACTAAAAAACTAGCTAATCATACATAAACAAATTGTTCCAGAATATTGTGTATTTATTAAATAGAATAAATGGCCTGCAGTGAACAATAATTCTTGCAATCTTTGAATGCCTATTTCTCAGCTGTTTCTCAACGAAATTCAGACATTGTTACATATTTGGAATCCTTGCAACGCAAGCTTTCTATTGATGTGAAAAAATTACGACTAAAGTGAAGAATGGCAATAATACAGAGGGTGCGATTTCGCAAAAGACACTTTTTAAAACGCTTATAAATAAAATTTAAAGGCGAAATCGAAAATTCCGGCTTCATGGTAACAACCACGGTGAGTTGAACTAGTTGTGTTTCAAATTTCAAGCAATATGATAAAGATTTGTAGAAAAATTTGGGGGGGGGGGGGTCCGTGTCAACAGAAAATGTCACTATATTACGGGTCATGGTGTATTAAGGTATTGATTGGAATAATTAGTATTAGTTTCAGTTCAGTCAGGACATACAGACCCATATAATACATGAGTATGCTGCCTATTGTATTTCATTTTAATATCGATCAGTTTGCAGTTCGTTATTGAGAATATACTTGTTGATGAGTCTAATATGTAGATATTTTACATTCGGCCAACTTTCGATTGGGTGATGTTAGAAGTCTGTAATTATAGAAGTGTGATAAAATCCTTATGAGCTGATGCAACTTTGCCGATTTTTCAACATGAATAGGCCTACAGTATATGGTAACACACCATGTATATTCCATTTTCGCATTTTCGTGTAACATTTATATAAAAAAAACAATATTAAAAAAAATTTCATGGCCTGGTCAACTAAAGTGCAAAAGAACCATCTTTACTGCTGATCTCGCTGATAAACTGCGCTCAAATTAACGGGCTAATTAAGGGGGGGGGGGGGGGGGGTTCACCCCCCCAGTCTTTTTTTTTCACCAGAATTTTTTGTTGTTATTATATGGTGATTCCGAATCTGAAATCATTTTTTTTATAAGTTGTTTTGTTCTCGAGTTATGGCATCTTATGTAATTTTCACCCAAAATTTGAAAATTTTTGTGCAGCACCACATTTGACACCAAAAAAGATCTTCAAACACCCAGAAATGTCGAAATATTTTGCCATTTTCGGAATTAGCGCGGAAATTACCTTATAGGTATCAAAACCGCCAAAGAAGATTATTTTTGAAAAATTTTATAAAAACTTCACGTTTTTGGTACATGTTTGGTCAGTTGTAATACGGGGGAAATTTAAATGTCTATTTTCTCGCTTTGTTGGCTTTTTGGTACACTTTCTCTATCTACTTTTTACCTACTCTACCGATTTTCGTTCTGTTTGCAGAATATGTAGAGGAATATTCCGCGCGAAAATTGTGTTGACAGAATTTGGAAATTTTGTTTTAAAAATAAGTTATGGCATTTTTTGTGTAAAAAATCGCGAAATTTTGGACTTTTTTCGATTCGGTATTTTTGAAACGAAAAATGCCATACAGTAACTTTTTTTTAACAAAATTTCAAAATTCCTTCAACATAATTTTTGCGTGGAATATTCCGCTACATAATTCTGTAAACAGAAAGAAAATCGGTAGAGTAGGTAAAAATTAGATAGAGAAAGTGTACCAAAAGGCCAACAAAGCGAGAAAATAGACATTTAAATTTCCCCCGGATTACAACTGACCAAACATGTACCAAAAGTGAAAATCTTTTAAAATTTTCAAATATGATCTACTTTTGCGTTTTTGATACCTATAGGCTAATTTTCGACGCTGATTACTAAAATGGCACCATATTTCGAAATTTCTGGGTGTTTGATGGTCTTTTTTGGTGTCAAATGAGGTGATGCACCAAAATTAAAAATTTTCAAATTTTGGGTAAAAATTACAAAAGTTACCATAACTCGAGAACGAAACAACTTATCAAAAAACTGATTTCAGATTCGGAATCAACATAAAAATTTACATCGGAAAAGACATTAAAAAAATCGGTTGAAAAAAAGACTGGCTGGGGTAAACAATTTTTTAATAGCTATAATGGGAAAAAAACAACTAGCTACAGTACCATCAAAAACACTAGCTACCATCAAAAACACTAGCTACCATCAAAAACACTAGCTACCATCAAAAACAGTAGCTACCATCAAAAACACTAGCTACCACAAATATAATAATATGTAATGAGTCCACAGTATGTTCTAGAACATTAACCTTACCTGTATTATTACATAAACAATACTAATAAAAGTTACATGGCAAAAGTATCATAAAGATAATATAGTGTGGGGGAGAGGCAGTCGCCTGGAAGGACTCCATGTAGCTGCCTGATTACTTTGAGAGGCGTACTCTATCAAAGATTTGGACAGCGTTCTCTAGAAGACTTTTAATCACGTCGAAAGTTCTACATTTCACTCCCACGGAATATATTTTATATAACAGCTTCACCTGCGTTACAACAGCATTCACCGGAATGTGAGATTGAACTCGGTACCTTAGAGATTCCAAGTTCCACGCTCTACCAACTGAGCCACTGGGGCCGTATCAATCCTTAATACCAAAACCTAACGAGACATTAACAACAACAACAACACAACAACAACAACAACAACGGAGTGAATACTAGAGGTCTCGCTACGCGGATCTAAAAAAATGCAACTGCTACCAACTACAAACTATGCTCCTCCTCATTAAAACTACAGTGACTGTAGGCCTATGGTATCGGTAGGTAGGGTGGGATAGGAATACAGACACGCGGCTGACAATGACAAACCCCACCGCTGACAATTATCACGGTTTTTGGGTGTTGTAACAACACTTATCCGTCAGCCTTTGATTGTCATTCGTAAAATGTTTGTCTGTAGTTAGTCCAGAGAATGTTGAGAAATAGAGAATTTATTTAACATCGATGAACTGAACTATGAATGTTTTATGTTGAGGGTGAGGCTTATTTACACCAAATAGCTAACAATATGTACTGCAGCTCAACAACAAGACAGTGATATAATTACGTGATGCAGCCAGCCATGAGTAAGCATACCAATTAATAAATTTAATTACAATTACATTAAACATAAACCTGGACCGACAAATTCATATTTCTATTGAAACACAACCCTTAGAGTTAGTTGGTAACAATACCGGAATTTATTTAGCTAAAGATAAAAATGTATTACCAACACTATTAGCGAAGTCCATATCATTAATTCCACCAGAGTAAGTTACAAGAGTTACACCCGGAGACAAATTATCCTTTATAGCCTCTGCCAATGCCTTGTCGGCCTCCGGTAAATAGGCTAAACTCCCCGGTGTGCTGAGCTTCGAGAACGTTTTAGGAAGACAAACCGCAACTCGGGATGTTGCATTGTTTGCCACATTAGCCAGGAAGGTTCCAACTTTCCTCGTATCATCTGGACCGGCGCGGCAGAGAGAATTTACTTTAGCCCAATCGAACAAATAACTGTCCTTCCTAGATTGTGGGTACTGATTTATTGCGTACTTGATGACATCGACGCCTCCAGGTGCCATGACATAAGGGACATCTGGTTGGGTACTAACTATTTGATACCTAAAACAAAATTACATACCTAATATAAACAAAATATAAATTACATCAGAAATTAAACATTAGTTATGTAAGCCACAATCTGAAAAGATTTTTGGGAATATCATTATTTGAACATGTAAAAGCTGATAGTAAATAGTGGGCGTGAAAGTCTCCCATTCTCGTATGTGAATAATTGAAATAACTTGATATATTTAGCCTATAATTTAGATACACTATCTGTTTATCAAACCAACCTTTTTGGTGCCGCTGGATATATACCATCGCAAAATGTGTCCAGAATCTCCGAGGTGGTGATGTCTATAACCCCTCCCTTGAACATGCCCCTGTCGGCCATGGCTGTAAATACATCCCCACCACCAGCTACAACATGGAATGTAACGACTTCGTAACCGGCGTCCACTAACATCTGGAAGCAACGTTCCACACACGGCGTAGTAGTTCCTATCATCGACATTGCAACCCGTTTCGCGGCTCCACATGTAGCTAATCTTTTTGGCAACACTTCATCAATGAATGCCAGACCATGCTCAAGGGAGTTCATATTCTTAGACTTCTTGTGAACTGGGTTAGTTTTACCACCGACCAACTGAGCTGCATAACATATTACCGATTTTAAAACCACATTAAGGCCCAGGATGTCAACCACTGATGGAATGACTTCAATTGTCGGATGGACGACGTGCAATCCCATCGTGGATATGAGAATCTTTCTAACATCGCCAGGTAGTTGCGACAAACACTCAAAAGCAATGTTGGTTCCATTGAATCCCCCCATGGCCAATATGGTATCGAATCCTTCATCAGAATGCACTTGTAAAAGTATTTTACGAGCCTTATCCTGAAATAAATATCATAGTGCACAATTAATACTTAGTTTTAATAGTACAGTAGGTACATTAAACAGCCCCAGTGTGCTAAGGTTGAGGGGACCCGTATAAATGATATATTGAACCCAATATTTTGGTAATAATCAATCACAGTCTGATATGTTAAAGCCGTACCGTAAAGCAGATATTGAGCATTCAACATTTACATCGTTTACAATTATTATCGTTCATGCACGGCATATTCTATAAATATGATACATCTGACTTGGGCAATTTATTCACATTCACTTCGGACATTCACCGCTAGGGGACACGATCAACCACAGCAAATAAGTTTTTTATTCCCCGTGTAAATTTGGTTGTCGGTCAACGCTCTATATCATACTTCGGGCCATTTCTTTGGAATCACCTACCAGAATCACTATCAAAAATAAGTACTAAAAAATTATTCGTTAAAAAGTTAAAATTGTCTCTATTCACAACAGAGACTGCAGATATTCAACATATGCAGGTACAGTAACATCTAGCATCAGCACTGACAGATGGGTTACCTACGGGACGCTTGGCTGCGTGGTTGGGTCGTGGGGTGGTGGGGGTCGCGGTGTGCTATGGCTTAGCGTAGTGATAGGGGAGCTTGTTGCGTTATACAGTAACTTGTACAACATTGTGTTCTTGTATTTTTATTCCACCGACAGGGTTGAACGCAATTTACTAGCACATTGTGCTATTCGCGTTTACCCCTTTCCGTAATCGATATTGTTTTTGTGACATTAATCAATTTACATATATATAACGGAATAAATAAAATATAATTGAATTGAATTGAATACAGTAAATACACAAACGCGCTATGGGACAATCACAACAGTCCCAGAATCTTTAAGAAATGAGAGCACATCAAGAACTGACATTGGGCAGCTCATACTACACAACTGTTGCGCGGACAATTTCCATCTATTTAGGAGCTTCTCCAACCGTTCAAATTGATTTATTTCGAGTACCTGGACAGCTGGGTGTTGGCAGACCATGCCACTACTGCCGCACTCCATATTACCTCATAAGTATTTATTTTTAATCTTAGATATTATTGTTCATTGTATTTATTTTCTAAAGCAGTTGTGTTGAAATTAGATATTACACTGTTTATTACACTGTTCTAGGCAACAAATAAATAATTTGGTTTAAACTAATACTTTACAGAGACAGAGACAAATAACTGACTACCCACCCTATTAAATTGAGTAAAAACTTACGATGATTATTTCTCGTACGGCCTGAGAATTATCGATTCCGCCTTTTCTTTCCACTTCAAATTTGTTACATTCCTCGTCGGTAAAGACATCGATCCTATCATGATTGAAGGTTTTATCGTGTTGTAACGGCATTGTGCCGCAATTAATCACTAAAGTCTGCATTCCTTCGCATTCAAGACTGCAAGTCAAATACTCCAATGCTTCTGCCTTGCTGTCAACTGTTCCAAACACACACACTTTCATTGTTGATTGTTAGGAATTGCAAATCAAAAATTTATAAACAACTAATTATTATTTATTGTGTAGAAAATTAATACATCTCCTAAAATTTGGTTTTTCAAAATTGTTTTGAAATTTATATGTTCGAAATTTATATAAAGCCATTAAAATAGTAATTTTATTTAAAAATGACATCAGTTAGTAGGCCTATTAATATTAAAGATATTCAAACTTACTCTACTCTATAATGATAAACAAACATATGCTGTGATTTAGTTAGCACGTGTAATTATGTTCGCTTGTGTATTTATTAAAATATAATTATGTTTCCAAAGTGTGACTTTCTGGTTGAGTAATTGTTTAGGTTTTCTCAGCAGATGCTCCTTTAAATATTTATATGTATTATTCGTAATATGTAGGCATAGGCGTAGGCGTAGGAGCAGCGCTTACCCCGTAAAAACAATATGAAAACTTGGCGTTGACCTCTAGTGGCGGTGTTGTATCTTAGAATAAACAGCCACAGAGAATTACATCAACTACAACATAAAGTGTGTTGAGATTGATATGGAATTGCTAAAGTGATGTGACTAGTTGTGTTTTCAGTATATTTTTAAATGATTATTTTATATCATATTATTAAAGCTAAATTATTAAGAATGTGTGTAATTTCATGTAACATACACCATGTCCTTGAATGTTCAGGCACCAATGCTTTTATTGCTTTTATTTATTGCCTTTTTTTAATTGCTGTTAATCTCAACTCAACTATAAGGTCCATAGCCTAACCGATTGAGGGATAGTACTTAGTCATATCTAAACCTGAAGCCAATCTGAACCCAATCTGGACCCAATCTCGAGAATTATACCAAATCTGAACCCAATCTGAATCGAAAATAGAAAGAGGGTTAAAAGTTATTAATTATTGCATCAACAATTTTGAAATTTGAAGAAATTTTACATATCTTTTTTCATATTTAAATTTGCGGGCAGCCGCAGCACTACTGCTGTATTGGGGACTGAAGTCTGAAGTTACTGCTGCACTGTGCAGTCGTTAAGTCGTGACGTACCTAACGTTATACATTAGCTCACCTTTACCGGTAGGCGTTATCCCAACTGACAATTACAGAACTTCGGGTGTACGATTCTCAGAGCAGTTCGGTTTCGGTCTAATGTTGGGTAGGTTACTAGTGCCTGGTACCGTTCCCTAACCTACATTATTCCAGCTGTCTCTACATACATATACGGTACCAGGCACTAGTAACCTACCGTAGGCCTACCCAACGTTAGACCGAAACCGAACTGCGACGATAACCGTACAGCCGTAGTTATGTAGTTGTCAGTTGGGATAGCGCTTACCGGTAGAGGTGAGCTATAACGTTAACGACTGCACAGCAGTACAATACAGCAGTAGTGCTGCGGCTAACCGCAAATTTAAATATGAAAAAGATATGCAAAATTTTTTCACATTTAAAAATTGTTGATGCAATAATTAATAATTTTCACCCCACTTTCTATTTTCGATTCAGATTGGGTTCAAATTTGGTATAATTCTCGAGATTGGGTCCAGATTGGTTTCAGATAGGTTCAGATATGACTTAAGTACTATCCCCGATTGAGGTTAATTAGAAAACCACACTGTTTATGGCTCAGCCCCGTAGCAGTATGTTTTGCACTATCAACACGGAAACTTTTTATTTTGTATGCATGTGTTTTGAAATACATGTAACTTGCGCCAATATTTTTGTACTTAACTGACGCTTTATTTCTATAGTCTTTTGTGCATTTCAGCAATAATTATTACTTATAAAATTTCAGTTAGAAGTTTATTTACCAAGATCTCCAAAGGATGAAAGGATGTGATAAAAATACACAAATTTTTCCTATATATTTTATTAAAAAATTGAAACATCTCTTGCCTCTGACAATTTCAACACATGTCTATTTTCTAGTAGAGCAAAAAAATTCAAAAAAATGCGAATGTTAAATTGTTAAATTATTATCTAAAATTTTATACAAATTTAGGTGGTCGTTCACATGGTTCTCCCAACAAGAACTGAATAAATAATAGCTCCTTAAAACTGCATTAAACTTTAACGCGGGAGGGTACTTTTTATTAATGAATATCTTATATAATTTTCAATCCATACATATTAATTGTTTTCCTGTAATTCTATTGATGTGTGCCGCTTTCTGCCGAAGTGCCATCTTGTTTAAGCTGTCAATCACCCAGTTGGCGGGCTACTAACTACATTGCAAAGAGGGATGGAAGAGTTGGTTGGCTTGGTTTGGCTGGGTTTATCAAGGCCTCTCTCTATATCTATCTCTGGCCACTCCATTGTATTCACATTCCATTCATAGCTTGGTCTGTGTAAGTGCCAATCAACTAGTTGGAGTGCGCTGGTGTAATGGTTCTCTACATGGGTGTATCTCTAGGTAGACGTCAGCATTGAAGGCTTCAAGTCTCCCTCACACTCGGGCGTCAAGTCTCCCCACATGGGCTTTTTTTATATTAAGTTATAGTTGGAAGAAGAATGGATGGGGATGGAGAATTCCAACAAAGGCGACTCAACCCTGTTTAAAAGCTCCCTGCAAGGTTGATGCCGCGTAGGCCCGCGCCGTCGCCGAACCCCAATCCAATGGTCGTCAACCGCCGCGCAGGCAGAGCGAACTGGATCGAAGGAGCGCAAACAGAAGCCTCCAGCGAATACCACCCAGTACACACAAGTGAGACCCCACTCTCGCATTCCGTCTCACCTTACCACTAGGGATTCGGCGAGATGGTGGAGCAGGATCTGAGTCTCGAGGGACCAAACACCATCGGTTGTACCGACCTGACCAGTGGGGTGAACTCCATCCTCCGTTCCTCGCAGATAGACCGGTAGTGATTCTTCTTGAAGTGGCAACGCGCCTCAAGCAGTGAATCTGTCGAGCGGTTGGTCTGAGTGTAAGAGGTGGAGTCAGCGTTGATAACAGCAATGTCAAACGACGCAACTCTCTGATTGGCCCAGACCCCGCGAGCTACCAGGTCTGCACGCACCGCACACCCCCTACCTCACGACCCTCCCTGTTCAGGTGACCACGGGAAAGACACTGGATGGTCCTACCACCTCTGCCAGGAGGTCTCCGAAAACTTTGCAGACCTCGTCGTGCCGCTTTATAATGAGTCCGCCAGACTTACAGCTAAGCACATGCGATGTTGAGAACGCACTCCCGCACCCTTCGCACATAGCTGGAAGACCCAGCGGGGTTAGGCCGTATCGTAGAGCCAGACCATCGCAAAACTCATCAGGGCTCAAGTCGGTGTGGTAGTGGTCTAGAATGGATGGTTGAGCTGTTATCCAACCCCCGATCTTATTGGACAAGGCACGTTCAACTGCTCTTTTGCGGCCAGGAGGTAGAGTTGACAGAACTGTAGTCTGCTGCAGCTTGAAGGCATCGTCTTGGACTAGCTTGTGGTCCTTCAGCACTTCATGGAGATGTAACTCGTGGTCCGCCATGTAGAGTGGCTGTTGGGATAGTATAGCCGCCGTCACCAGAGAAGTACCGTCGATGGAAGCTGATCGTGATGGCCCCATTCTTGATATAGGATCGCGCAAGCCCACCCCCCCCCCCCCCCCCCATGGCAAACTGGTAGGAGACAGATCTCATCCTCAACAGGCAGCCAAGAGCCAAGTCTTCCTCGGTAGCTGGGACAACACGGATGAGATAATCCCACTCCGCTTGAACACACCGGGACAAACCGGTGTGTGCAGTTTGTGGGTTAACTTTGGCGACTTCGGACAGTTTCTCTATGTTCTTTACCCAGCATTCAACCTTCTTGGCGATGAACTCCTTGCGGCCAGATTCAGTACCGATAAATCCACCCAAGAAACGACAGCCAGGCACTATCTGGATTCCACTGGGTCCGAACATTGCTTCAGCGCGTGCTTCATGGCCAGGTTTCACAATGAGATAACACTTGGAAGGTTCCGGGTTATAGCCGATACTGGGACCCTTGGCGAGCAGCTCCGACCACCTGGACCAGACACCTTCAAGAATACCTGCGGAGGAGGAGTCGTCGGCAAACCATACTTGTTGCTGAGAATAAACCGGTGGTAGAACTGGGTTGCCGTTGGTTGTGTCTGATGGTGTGGTCGGTGATGAAGGTATTTCTGGCTGCGGTTGGATGTTGCGGATATGCCGGATTTTTGGAAGCATTGTGCAGCTATAGCCAAGCATAGCTAAGGGATCACCCTGTGTAAAGCCTTCCTCGCTCCAGAGTGGTGTTTCGCTGCCGGGCAAGTAAAGTGCCGTGTGGCCGTTGTAAGCGTTATAAAGGAATCTCGATGCCCTATGCCAATAGATGCGGCTGTTCCACAATGCGATAGGGCGGCTGATCGCCTTAAAAGCGTTACTGGCATCAACCAGCAACATCGCCTTGGTGGTTTCAACAGCGAAGATGGTGGACATGGCGTGCATGGCTCCTTCAATACCAGCTTAGGTTCCAGCGCACAGCTGGTCGGCTCCACTTTGCTGAATGATATCGGACTTAGTAACTGAGGCGATACAGTTCGCAATGATCCGGTACAGTACCTCCCCTATACTGATTGGACGTACTCCCGGCTGTTTATCGAGACCGATGAGCCTACAGCCGCGCAATGCACGGACCTCACCCCATGGTACAATCGTGTTGGCCAAACGACGGGATAAGCCAGCCACAGCTTCACGGAGACGAGTACTGTGATCATGGTAGCGTGTAAGGAGCGCATTCCAGAACTCGGCATCGCCACCAACAGGACCAGAACTTCCAGAAATGGAGTGTGCAACCTTCAGAACCACAAGCCATGTTATGTCAAGTCCATCAAATGGCGGAAGATCGTGACAGGGCTCGAAAGAGTCTTGGGAGACGGGCATCTGGGGAGGATGTTTCGTCGAAAGAACGCCTCGCACAGAAACACCAGGAGGTTGTCCCTCGGCCTGCGATTCAGGGTCAAGCACTCCGCCGCCATCTCGTTCAGTTACAGTGCGGACAGCGGAGCGATTCATTCCGGCCGGAATCTTGCGGTTGTACAGTTTAGCTGTGTTAACTAGAGTTGAGCCTGAACGAGACGGGAACTTGGCGCTGCACCTCACAGCCTCCGCTATAAGTGGACCGAATTGGCTGCATTCCCACATCTCGACACGCCGCAGGATAGTTCTCCATATATCAGGGCTCTTAGTGGTTTCTGGATCACGCTGAAAAACTGTGGTGATGAAACAAAGAGGCCACTCAGAAGGGTAAAACCCTTCTGCTTGTTTCTCGATTTCATGGGTAAGGACATTTACTACCTTACAACCGGCGTTTCCTCCTGGAACTAAATAATAACGGCTGGGCAGGCGGGCGAGAAAGGCATGGTGCGCTTCCAAAGTGGGTCAGTGGAGCAACCGGGTCCATTAACGAAAGGACCCCCAAATGCAGTCTCGAGCAAACCCGAGATCGAGAAGCTATTTAATGAAACATTGTTGGGAGTGGAAGAGGGACCTGAGAGGTTAGCGCCCTTGACAGCTGGGTTATGGGTTTGATCTGGTCCAGGTGTGAGAGAATTCGGGGAACTCGAAGGAAGAAGTGTCCGGGAGAAGGAAGAGTCGCTATCATCGAGGATTGATGGGGCTGGGGAGCCAACCAGAGTCACATCGAGGTCGGGAGCTGTTCCGTCGAGGACCGTAGTTACCTGAGGATTGCACGAGTTCAGAACCGATCCCATGGTTTGTGGTTGGTGTGAGTTTTTGCAGTTGTCAACTGCTTGTGGATGACAATTTCGGCAGGGCCGCCCTGCTCGCGCACAACCACATCGGCTAGAGGGTTCACAAGAACGAGTAGCGCAGTTACAACAGCGTTGAGACATTTAATCAACAGTTGAATAATTATTTAATTTCCCAATTAATTAATCAATATAACGACATGTACAGTCTTTTCGTATGCATGCAACATAGCAATACGGTAGTATTTGGAATACAGTTGTTGTTAACAATTATCGTTTTAATCGTTTATATACGAATAGTATGTTAGCTAATATTATTTATGATTTCCTGCAACCCATGATATTGCTTTTGCGCCGCTGTGCTTTGCAAAATCTCCCACGCGGTGGTGCGAATAGTTTAATATATAATGGGATAAAGTGTCTCGTGTTGCGAGACATTTAATTATAATTATTAAAGTAAATTATCTATATTTGCAAAGGGTGAGGGTTTAACAGACCCTACACCAGAAAAAGAAAATACAAAAAGGAGGAGAACGGGGCAGGTGGTGGGTAAAATATATTTTATTATAAAATTAGAATGTGTACGCAATGTATCTGGAAGTCATAAATTAAATTATACGTTATTTTGATTAACAGATTACTGAATCCAGGTACCGTAATGACTGAATACCAGTAATCATTTGTTAGACAAAGAGATTCCAGTGCACATCCTAGAGGATGGTATAGGAACTTGTTAATTGTACATGTTTTGCGGTATCATAAAATATATTGGGCTCAATGCTTTGCAATATTACCCAATACCCATTTATGATTTCCTGCAACCCATGATATTGCTTTTGCGCCGCTGTGCTTTGCAAAATCTCCCACGCGGTGGTGCGAATAGTTTAATATATAATGGGATAAAGTGTCTCGTCTTGCGAGACATTTAATTATAATTATTAAAGTAAATTATCTATATTTGCAAAGGGTGAGGGTTTAACAGACCCAGCGCAGAATTAACACGGTTAATAAGGCGACCCCACCCAAGCAAAAGCAATACCAATCAATAGGGCAGCGCAACGGCATCCAGGTTTTGGTATCACTATTTCGTGTGATACATGATACAATGTGAAATAAATTCGAGGGCTTTGCATAAGTTAAGTTTATACGTACCGGTACTGTAGTGGATAATTTGTTAATTACGTTCTGCTCCTTTGTTCAATAAAGTCTACAAATATTTCTAAAACGGAAATATTTACTCATGCAAACTACAATTATTAAAAAGAATGCGAGCAAAGTATAATGCATTAATAAATGAACCTTCTTTTCAAGTATAAAATCGTAAACACAGAGATATAATATGTATCATATATAGAATATGCAAATTGAGCAATGCAAGTTTGATTTATATAGATGCTGGTCGAATATATTTCAGAAATGCATTTGAAGACCAGCGCCCTTTTGCTCTAATTTGGGCATCAGATAAACCTTCACGTGCTGCCTCAGTGGCCGCCCCTATCCGGAAGCTATGTGATTTGTAAACATTCGGAGATAAGTTAAGAAAATTGAAAACTTTGTTCATAATTGCAATGAACTGGGGGCGGTATATAGGCAAGCCGGAGGCCCAAATGAAAAATTGGCTGTGCTTGCTATTAGAAGGGCGTAATTTAATATATTCATAAACAGAAGAAATTGCAAGTTCTGATTCGTTTTTGTTTATGTGGACACGTACTGGGGTATATGGTGGTTTTTGGTATTTATAGCGTCTAATTGTGATCGTAACATGATTAGGGGCCCATTCAACATCGCTAATGCTCAAAATCCATTTCCTTGGTATACCTGGTGTTGGAGTAAATTCTCCAACACGTAGGAAACCATAAAAAGCTACTAAAAACATACATTTAATTACGTATTGTGCATAAATATCTTGATAAATAACTTGAACAGCGTTTAACATGCGGTTTAGGATTGCTTTCGTAATTGGTAAACGGGAATCTCCAACCATGTTATTTTTACCCAATCCAATCAGTGCCCTCGTAACCAAGAACGCCTTCGTTGGGTCAGCAATATTCAATAACCGATGTGGGAGAGCTATCGCAGACATGTGGTTAGAAATTGTGGATCTTGACAATTTCTGAGAGTCTAAATACGCAATGAAACATCCCAAAACAGTTGGGTCAAGTGGTAACACGAATGGGATGTTTAGAACATCTGCGACAAAACAGCGTAATTTCTCCCATATTCGAGTATACGAATTAAGAGTTGTTTCTTCCCATGAATGCTCGATCATCTGTGTGTATCGAAGAATGAGTTCTGAGGTAGCATATGATGAGGAATTGCTGAGGGATACTTGTTGGCGGTTGGAGTGATGTCCATAAACGATTCTACCTGCAAACGAGAAAGAAGATCTGAACGAACATTCATGACACCTGGTACATGATTTGAACGAAAAAGGATATTATGTTTCATTGTAAGAATAACAAGTTTGCGTATAAGAACCATAATTAAGGATTCTTTGGAAGATTTTTTATTAAGAATGGAGACAAGTCCTTCATTGTCTGTCCTAAATATTATTCGCTTTCCCTTTAATTCAATACCCCAGATATGTATAGCCATTACGATAGGATAGAGCTCGAGGAGAGTAATATTTGTACACTCTTTCCACCTAGGAGGCCATTCTCCATAGAACCAATGATTACGGAAGATAGCAGCATATCCCTTCATTTTGGCTGCGTCGGTGTAAAGTTCCAATGTAGCATTGGAAGTCCAATGTCGATTGAGGAACATTGTACATCCGTTATAGTGTAACAGGAAGTTCTCCCAAGCTATGAGATCTGCTCGAGCCCATGCCTTAAATCTGATTCGGTGATGCATACGTGTAGCAGTCACGGAAAGCTGTATTAAACGTCTAAGAAAGGCTCTACCGGGAATAACAACCTGACAAGCAAAGTTTAGAAACCCAACAATAGCGAGCAAATCTCGTTTTGTAACCCACTTATTGTGTTTCATACTCTTAATAAGGTCAAGACCCTTCTCTACTTTATCTTTCGGAAGCCTCGCAACCATTTCATTTGTATCTAACTCGATACCCAGAAAGGTAATGGTTTGGGATGGACCTTCGGTCTTATGAGAAGCTAGAGGGATGTTCGCTTTACTACAGAAATCTATAAAGATGCTGAGCTGTCTTCTGCATTCATCCTTATATTTCGCCGCCATCAGAAAATCATCTAGTATGTGTATTAAATTTGGTATTGAGAGCTTAGAGCGACCTACCCATTGAATGGCACTCGAGAATCTTTCAAAGATTTTGCAACTTGAGCTAGCTCCCATTTCCAGGCATTTATCATAATACCATTTATTGTTCCATACTGAACACATTAGATGATAATCTAATTGCGATATAGGTATAAGTCTAAAGGCTGAACATATGTCAGTCTTTGCAAGATAACACCCTGAGCCTAATTCGATAATTATATTAATGGCATCTTCTACATGGTAGTATGTGCAGGTGGAGTCTTCATTTGAAATATTACTGTTCACTGAAAAGTCATTATATGGGGCAGAGAGATCGTGAATTAAACGAAATTCTAAAGGAGTCTTTTTTGGTCTCACTGATAATGGGTTAACATGGCAGACTAGGAAGGGCTGGTCATCGAATGGCCCAGCCATACGACCAGCTTTTATTTCGTTTTCAAGTTTTTGTGTGACAACATTGGGATTGTTTATGGCAGACAATGAATTCCTGGTATACGTAGAAACATTAGGCCCATTATAATCTAAACGAAATCCATCAGTAAAACCAGAGTCTAGATAGGAGAAATCAGTAGGATTATAACCCGAGAGATAACTCTTTAGTACGTCCCATTTAATTGGTGTGGGGAGTTTGGAGGATTGGTCGACGGTTTGTACCACCTTGCGCATTATGGTACCTTCCCGTATTCCTGAATGCGGGCATTCTCCGATCCATTCCCCGTCTTTGATAGGGTGCACCTGCAGCTGCACGTCCTCTATACGATGGACCGGATCTTTGAAAGGGCCGTTTAGTAATTAGATCAGTAATTGGTTGGGTACACTTCATAAGACGGTGTGTCCCACCACAATTAGGACAAGTGTGATTATAATCACAATATATACATTTATCTCCCTTATGGTAGGCATGGCAGTATCCGGTTGGAATGGACATACGGCCAGTTTTTCTGGCAGTAGCTGTCATTGCGAGCTCCTGTATAGGGTTTCCCCAGTGGTACTTCGATGGGTTGTTCTGCTTACAACGCCGGAACTTCTCATCATAGAGTAGCCATGATCCACCATTATCCTTGATGTCTTTAAGGATTGCTGGATATTTCTTCAGCTTCCTACTTTCTTGTGGGAATTTGTCTTCATAAATAGCGGAGAAGATATTCCAAGCAAGTAGCCATTGTTCGAATGAGGTTATTTCATTAACACCATTATCTTCCTCGAAAACAAATGTTGGCTGTTGACTTGGGTGCTCAGTGGCAGATGTTAAGATAGGAAATCGTCGTTTTGATTTTACCGCTACTGGGTCACTCAACAATGATGCGAGATCTATAAATTTATGATTCCAGATCTTCTCCTTTATATCTAAAGGGACATATGCATCTACCTCTACAAAAGAGCTACACTCACCTGCTAAGGATGTCGACAATGACTGCTCAGCTGCAGGGAAAGTATCTGGCACCTGCGAAATGTTGGATGTTGACACTGCAGGACATGCAGGTAGAGTAAGGGTTGTTGGTACTGGTACACCGACTGGTGCCGTAAGTGTAGGAGGAGTAATAACTGAAGCAGCATGAATTGGTGGTGAGGTGTGATGAGTAGAAGCTGGTGTTAGACCTAACCCGGACATGTTAGATGGAGGTGCTAGCCCAGAGACTGGGTGTCCAGGTGGAATGGCTCCAGGAAAAAAGGGTGGCATACCCATCCAGTAAGGGTTTGTGATTGGGTTATGACCACTTTGGCCCTGACCTAATGTATTGGGGTTGGGGAAGGATTGAGGATAATAAAAGGGCATGTATGGGTTCCACTGAGGAAAGCTCTGCTGTATTTGTGGATTGGCAGTAAATTCTGTAGTGGTAGATGGCAAAGGAGCTGTTGGGCCGCCACCGAGTATATGGGCATTGGAAGAAGTGGAGGGTGGGGTTGGCATGGAATCACCAATGTTTATTAGAGACGGGCGGTGTGTTGTCCGTGGTGTACTTTTAGAACGCGTTTGGATCACCTTGTTGGAGGTTATAGCAGTTTTCGGTGCCTTTGACTTTAATCTTGTAGCCATAGAGGTAGACTTCTTCTTTGATGATTGAGACATGTTACTGGTTGCTGGTGAGTGATTGCATATGCACAGTTATAGAACTGTGTACCGGTACTGGTATATATATTCCAGCATATGATATGATCATAATACAGTAATAATCTGATTGACATATAGTCCAATAAGCAAAAACATTAACTATAGAATTACGACATAGCTAGGCCTATATAACATAGGCAATGAACGCTTATTATAAGCAGAGTCAGAGAGAGAGTGGGATAATCATCCACTAATTGACAGATGGGATGTGCGGCGTTATGTATAATATAATAACGGTCCAGTACAATATGTAGGCACAGCGCCCGGACAAGTTCAATTATCGGTACCAACACCAACAGAGCAACAGACCAAGTGACTGTGTTTAATGTATAGTGTATAGGTTACTGCTGTATAGGGCTACATACATGCAGACATGTGTATGGCGACTCGACAGGTATTATTGTATGGAGGTAGGCCCCGTACCGTTCCCCGTTTCTGCATATACAACTAGCTTGATACAGGTAGTTATAACATGCACAATATCAGTATATAGGCCTATAATTCTAATAATAATAAAGTGGGAATATCATCCACTGGAAGACTGCTGGACTCACTGTACCGGCGATCCAATAATATCACGTCCAGACATATTGCAGTAGTCTACTGCCATAATCTTTGCTAGCTTCTGAGCTTGTGGAACATGGACTTGGTCTAATGAAACTGTGATGGGAATATCATCCATCGGCCCAGCTCAGGTAGGAGGTATATACGGGTAGCTTAAATATTTACCAAAAATTACTTTATATGTACCGGTACCGGTAATTTGTAACAGTGCATCAGTTATTAAGGTCGCATGTATTGCGGAATTGGCATTGAGTTGAGTATATCATTCAATGCACTTGCACTACCGGTATTCAGGTAGGGCCTATTTGGTATTGGCAACTGGACCGCATGTACATGGTACATGTGTTAGTCAGTCTCAGTACAGCAGTATACCGGTACTGTTGTAGTACTGGAAGCACAGATATAGGTCTAAGCCAATTCCAGAATTCACTAATTCAATTTATGAAGTGCGTTCATTACGACTATGCTGCCTGGCTGCTATGTGGATTGCAGAATTGTGTTATATCGGTACTTGTAGTCATATTCCTAATAGCATAAAACTACTCTCTGATAGTAGGCTACTTACACACCATACACAATACTGTAAGATAGTACCCAGCTGCCGGGTAGGTACTGTACCGTCTGACCGTACCGGTCAGCCGGTACAGGGTACACAGTTAGTAATTACCGGTACTGCATTAGTCCATAGTCAGTTAGTGTAAGCGGGTATATCATCCACTTCTCACTTCTGCAATTATTAATTTGAGATTTTAACAAAAATCAAAATTGTTGGCTGATTGGCCAAACAATTATTCCTATATGTATATTGCATTGGCCTATTTCAGTATTTGTTTATGTCGCGTAGGTTGGTAAGGAACTGTGATGCTGTACAGTGGTACGGATGCCAACGGCCTGGTGTCAGGGTGTACTAAGTGCATAACTCAGTACTGCAGTACCGGTACCCGGTAACGGACTGGTGCGGTGCCAGGGTGCAGTAGGTCCTACTGTCCTATATACAGCAGTATCGGCAGATCGGTCTGTCGGTACTGCATGACTCAGTTACTGGCTGACTGGGTGAATGGCTGCGGCTGGTATAATTAAATCTATTCCAGTTGCCAGTCCAGTAGCAGTACTCTGCAGCTCTGGCTGTCTGGCAGTCTGGTGGCCCAGGGTCCACTGTCCACATGGTCAGTGGTCACAATTAGTAGTCTGACCTTTCTTTCTTTTATTCTCTTTTCTATTAACCATGCAGTGCAGTGCAGTGTAGCTGGGTAGGTGACCAGACAGCCAGACTGCCAGAGGACCAGAAAATGCATGCTGCCTGCTGCCATACCACACTATCACGTCAGATAGTACTCCTGTACTCAGATAGGCCAACTGGCATGGGCCTACTCATATAGGCCTACAGCCATAGTGCATAGCACCGCCTGGTTGCCAGCTCAGGCTCTAGGTTCAGAGGTTTCAACGGTACCGTACTGCCGTAGGGTAACTGATCTGTTCAGTTCAGCAGTTCACATTTATTGCATAGTGTGTAGTGGGAATATCATCCACTTCCATGTTGTCATGTACTGTGTTACGTACTGACGTAGGCCTACCGGTAGTCATATACCGTATTTTTTTACATTTCTCACGTAAGCACAAACCATAGCACAGTTTAGACTAGGCCATAGCTCTACAGAGCTAGTGCGGCCAAATTATAACAGGTGATGAAATGTAAATATTTCGGTATTAATGTAATTTTAGATGTAATTATAACGGTAGATGACAGGAGGAAGATGTAGTGGGGAATATAGGGGGGGGGGGGGGGGGGGGGCAAGGGGTGGATTTACTAATCAGAGACATGAAGGGCGACGGCGAACACGAAATGAGGACGATGGGCTTTCACCGAATCATAGATGCTTACAAATTATAGTTACTAACATCTAGTTATGAAATTATGCGCGAATAATAAGTAAATTATGGGGAAATAATTATTTAAATAATAACAATTTAGATAAGAATAAATTTTTTGGGAAAACTAGTTTTCGGAGTTTTAAATACGATCAAGCAGTGAGAAGAGGTGATTTTTTAGGTACTTTATAAAACTGCTTCGAGATTTTTGTAATTTAATATTTTGGGGAAGGTTATTCCATACTATTGACCCGTCATAGTGTATTGATTTTTGTGCAACTACTAATCTTGTAGATGGAATAAAGTAGTTTCCTCGCGAGCTAGATCGAGTGTAATGTTCGTGTATTTGCGAGGATTTTTGAAATAAAGATTTTAATGCTACTGGTTTGTTGCCATGATGTATTGAAAACATGAATTTTGCTACTTCTTGTTTGTATAGTAGATCTAGAGGAAGGATATGTAGGGACTTATAGATAGGGGCGGCGTGTGCCTGGTAGTGGTTGAATGTTATAGCGCGGATGACCTTATTTATTTTTATTTGGATTGGATTTAAATATTTTTTGCATGTATTTCCCCAGAGAATTATTCCATAGGATATATAAGGATATAGCAGGGAGTAGTAAAGAAGTCTAAGTATATTTAAAGGAAATATGTATCGCAATTTATAAAAAATTCCTATAGTTTTAGATATTTTTGACAGGATATAGTCACAGTGTGGTTTCCAAGATAATTTATTATCGATTAATGTTCCTAAAAATTTAGTAGATGGTTTCATTTTTATAAGTTGGTCACGGATTTTGATTGGATGAGTTGTTGGATGGTTGTCATAAGTACTGGAGATAAAAATATATTCTGTTTTTGTGAGATTTAAGGATAACCTATTGTCTATTAACCATTGGTCAATATTCTTTAATTCATCATTTACTGTTTGTATCAACCTATGTGGATTTCTATCAAAGTGGAGAAGTGTGGTATCGTCTGCAAAAAGAGTGGTGATTAATTTTGTGGAGTTGGGAAGGTCGTTTATATATATTAAAAACAAAGTAGGGGAGATTAGGGACCCTTGTGGAATACCGCAAAGCAAGATTAAAGGATCTGACAGGACGTTATTAATACTAACTACATGCTGCCGATCCTTTAGATAGTCAGCAATTAGTTTTAACGGGAGACCCCTGATACCGTATGATTCTAATTTTTTCAACAAAATATTATGGTTAAGCGTATCGAACGCTTTTTTAAGGTCCAGACTGATGAGACAAGCAGTGTTGTGATTATCGAGACAGTTCCTTATTTTTTCTGTGGTAATTAATATCGCGTCTGTAGTGGACCTTTTTTTACGGAAGCCGTGCTGTGATTCAGAGAGGTGGGAGAATTTGTCCAGATATGATAATAATTGGTTATTTATGAGACGTTCATACAATTTACTGAAAACTGGCAAAATGGATATAGGTCTATAATTGTTTACATCAAAAGGGTCACCATTTTTGTAAACGGGGATAATTTTTGCACACTTTAGGGCATCTGGGAAGAAACCCTGGTCAATGGATAAATTTATAAGCGCGGCTAATCGAGGTGCAATTTGTTTAACAGCTAATTTTACTAATTTTAGTGGGAAATTGTCATTGGTTGAGCAGGAGTTGTCCAATTCTAGAATAAAAAGGGAGATCTCAGCGGTACAAGTACCGATTAGTGAAAATGATTTTGGGTGTTTATTATTTATATATCTTGTTGGGGACCGGTTGGATATCGGTATAGCCTTTTCTAGCGTTGGGCCAATTGAACCAAAATGAGAATTAAATGCAGTGGCAATATCTCGCGGTTGACTTATTTCTGTCTTGCCGATTTGTGATGGAATGAGTAATTTTTTTGGTATATTTGTTTGGTTTCGTCGGTTTATTGCGGAGTTAATGGTGCGCCATGTTTTTTTGATATTTCCGGAGTTATTAGTAAATTCTTTATGATAGTATTGCTTTTGGGCCGAACGCAAAGTTTTTGTTAGGAAGTTTCTGTAATTCCTATAATCCACTTGTTTCTTATGAGATGGGTATTCCATTAGATCTCGATACATTCTATTTTTTTTTATAGCGCAGTTTACTAAACTTTGATTCATCCAGGGCTTTTTTATTATTGGAAAAGTAGAGGCTTTTTTCAATGGCAAGTTTTCATTACATATTTTTTCAAAATCTGCATAAAACTGCGAGAACTTTAATTTATTTGGCACAGCCGGGTCTGCATAGTTCCAAGACAATTCTTCAATTAGGTCACGCTGAAAAATGTCGTTCTTGAATTTGCTATAGTCATGTGTGAATTTGGTGTGTGTATGTTTTTCAAAATAATTATCGTAATTATCTAAAACATAAAAAGTTGGTAAGTGGTCTGTTGTACCGATCTCATTAAGAAACACACCTGGTTTTTTAATAACTCCAGAAATATTTGAAAATATGTGATCGATAAGTGATTTGGAATGCTGAGTGATGCGCGTGGCCTTGTCAATTAGTTGCTCAAATCCAATGGATTGAAAAAATTTAAGATATTTCAAAGAGTAACTTGTGGGAGTTAGAAGGTCAACGTTGAAATCTCCAGCGATAATTATATCAAGCTTTTTCATCGTTATATTATTTAATAATTTTTCCATTACTTCTAGGAATTTTTCTCGGCAATAAGAATCAGGTCTATAAATAGATCCAATGATGAGATTTTTCATTTGGTTTGGGCGCTTAATTTCAATCCATGTTGATTCAAGCCCTTCAAGTGTTATATCTGTTCTGTGAGCTACAGAGTAACCAGTTCTAACATAAATTCCAGTGCCACCGCGTGACAGTTTGCCGTATTTTCTATTGCAGATAAAAGGGCCTTCATAGCCATTAATTTTGAATTGGTTTAAATCATGTTTGTCTGTAAGAAATGTTTCGGTAAATGTCAACGCATCAAATTTGAAATTTAAAAGGTCCAAAAAATCAATGGTGTCACTAAAATTCGTAGAAAGGCTTCTGCAATTAAGGTTAACACAGTTTATGGTGGAAACCATTGGACAAAATTTGTGCACAAACTAGTCGCCGCCTTTTTGATAAATAGGAGAGATTAATAGTGGAATGTTCTGGATGGTCTATAGCATTAAGGATCAGAGTCGTTGAGGCAAACTTGTTAATCCCGCACCAAATTTTAAAATATAAGCCACGGGTCTTTCTTACATGGGGTAATGCGATTAACTGGTCTCTAGTGAGGTAAACGAAGGTTGAATCAATTTATTTCTTTTAGTTTAAAACCCACAATAGTTGATATTAGAACAAATAATTTTTTTGGTGATAAGAGTTTTTGAGTTCTATAAATCCGAAGGGCGTGGTTACATCCACCCGTTTAGTAAAGAAGGAGTATAAATAAGCTCCCGGTATTGTACCAGTAAATTTGGTATTAAAAATGGTTAAAAGATTAAACAAATTTCCGTTGGTAATTATCTAGAAGTGCATACTTCAGTCAATCGATAGTCATTAGAGTAAAGTTTGTCTGTGCCACATTTGGAGAAAATTGCACCAATAGACCCCTTGTTGCTATGTAAAATACATGTTGCTAAGGAAAGAAACAGCAAATTGAAAGTGATCCGCATAATATATTTTTATAGACTTTTTGGGGGTATTAACAAGGTAATGTAGAATAAAAAAAATTGGTTTGGATGAATTGCGAATTTGTTATGGGCTGACCCCCTTTTTTTGTCTATATTGACTCGCCTACAACTAGTACCACCATACGATATTTTAAATGATATTTACAGCTGTGGACCTAATTTTGTAATGTTGGAAGAAGATGGTATCTTATCAGAAGAAGGCGTAACATTCTGTTCGAGTTTATTGGAAATGGATCCCAGATTTCGACTCGGTACCAAGGGAGACTTTGAGGAAATAAAAGAACACATGTTCTTTACATCTTCATCAATTGACTTTGAGAGACTTTTGAAGAAAGGTATTGATCCTCCTTATATTCCCGGTAAGAAGAAACAAAGAACTTATGTCATGACTCATTGTCTTAATTCACAATGTGTTCGACCTTCATCGGATGAATATGAAGTCGCAGAAATTGATTAAAGTAGTTAGTTTATTGAACGAATAATTTACAAATTTATAGGATATGGTAAAGTAATAAATTGCATGAAATAACTATAAATATTCAGTCCATCACATAAAGTAGTTATTTAATTACTTAGTTCGATAAAAAAGCAATAATTACATTAATTAATTTATTGAGTAAAATATAAAATACCGGTAAATAAATAAATAAGATGTAATTATAATAAGATAAGATAAAATATAAGAAATAAGGTAATTGTAATAAGATACAGTTTCACTTCACAGCAACTCAGAACCATTATAGAACTATTACAGAACCATTACAGAACTATTATAGAACCATTACAGAACCATTACAGAACTATTATAGAACCATTACAGAACCATTACAGAACCATTAAACAGAACCATTACAGAACCATTACAGAACCATTACAGAACCATTACAGAACCATTATAGAACCATTACAGAACCATTATATAACCATTATACAGAACCATTACAGAACCATTACAGAACCATTACAGAACCATTATAGAACCATTATACAGAACCATTACAGAACCATTACAGAACTATTATAGAACCATTACAGAACCATTATAGAACCATTATAGAACCATTACACAGAACCATTACAGAACCATTACAGAACCATTATAGAACCATTATACAGAACCATTACAGAACCATTACAGAACTATTATAGAACCATTACAGAACCATTACAGAACCATTATAGAACCATTATACAGAACCATTACAGAACCATTACAGAACCATTATACAGAACCATTACAGAACCATTACAGAACTATTATAGAACCATTACAGAACCATTACAGAACCATTACAGAACCATTACAGAACTATTATAGAACCATTACAGAACCATTACAGAACCATTACAGAACCATTATAGAACCATTACACAACCATTGCAGAACAGAACCATTATAGAACCATTGCAGAACCATTATAGAACCATTACAGAACTATTATAGAACCATTATAGAACCATTATACAGAACCATTACAGAACCATTACAGAACTATTATAGAACCATTACAGAACCATTACAGAACCATTATAGAACCATTATACAGAACCATTACAGAACCATTACAGAACCATTATACAGAACCATTACAGAACCATTACAGAACTATTATAGAACCATTATAGAACCATTACATAACCATTACAGAACCATTGCAGAACCATTACAGAACCATTGCAGAACCATTACAGAACCATTATAGATCCATTGCAGAACCATTATACAGAACCATTACAGAACCATTATAGAACCATTACAGAACCATTGCAGAACAGAACCATTATAGAACTATTACAGAACCATTGCAGAACCATTGCAGAACCATTACAGAACCATCGCAGAACCATTATAGAACCATTGCAGAACCATTATACAGAACCATTACAGAACCATTACAGAACCATTACAGAACCCTTATAGAACCATTACAGAACCATTGCAGAACAGAACCATTATAGAACCATTACAGAACCATTACAGAACCATTGCAGAACAGAACCATTATACAGAACCATTACAGAACCATTGCAGAACAGAACCATTATAGAACCATTGCAGAACCATTACAGAACCATTGCAGAACAGAACCATTATACAGAACCATTACAGAACCATTGCAGAACAGAACCATTATACAGAACCATTACAGAACCATTACAGAACCATTGCAGAACAGAACCATTATAGAACCATTGCAGAACCATTACAGAACCATTGCAGAACAGAACCATTATAGAACCATTACAGAACCATTGCAGAACAGAACCATATAGAACCATTGCAGAACCATTATAGAACCATTGCAGAACCATTATACAGAACCATTACAGAAACATTACAGAACCATTATAGAACCATTACAGAACCATTACAGAACCATATAGAACCATTGCAGAACCATTACAGAACCATCGCAGAACCATTACAGACACAAATCGGAACATTAATTTAATGAATATAGTCATGATTTAAGTCACACAAGAATAAATAATTAAAGAAAATACGCCAATAGTCCTATAAGTTAAATTAGTCATTAAATATGTTAAAATCTAACAGTGAGTTTATAAATAATTAGGTAGGACATATCTGACCAGAGAAAAATAAATCGGTGTAAAAAAAACAGAAGATAAATATATATGGAGGACGAATTAAATTGTGAATGGCAATGTGGACGTTGTCGTCATTGTGGACGTTGTCGTCAATGTGGACGTTGTCGTCATTGTTCTAAAATTTAGAGACAATTGCGTATGAATGGAATGGAGTCGTAGTTCTGAACATCGGAAAATGAGGTTAGGATGTGTTGGCCATCGTGTGGGTTACAGGTTTTAGGACAAACTGAGTTCACGTGAGGTTCTGTATGTGTTAGTCCACATGGCCACATCCGTTCGCTACGTTCAGTACGAGTCCATCACCCTAACCCCACTGCCAAGTTCGTCGACGTCAGTCGGAATCTCGACCATGATATTCTGTGAAGTTCGTTATAGTCAGTGATTTGTCTGTAATTGTCTAGGGATATGAGCTCATGGTTCATAGAATAATATGGTTAACGTCGAGTGGCTGTGCCGAATGTGTCGAATTGAGTTATTAGTATCGGTGCGATTAGTATCAATGGAGTCTACTGTGTCAGTTAGTCTTTTGTCTATCATCCTTGCATTCTAGTTTTTGCTCGCCGGCAGAGTTTTACTATATGGCACAGGGGTTCGTGTAAATCTTCGTTTTTTTGCATTGCATGTAAAAAATGTCGCTGCCTCTCCATTATGAAACAGGTTGTGTTAAACTCCCCACTTTCTATATAAATTACATTACGGAAGTATTTTGTCTCACACCAAGGGCAGCACATAACATGTAGTTACTGTATATTTATTAATAATGCATGTAGGTCCCCCCCCCCCCCCTCCCAGCCAGGTTCCACAGCTATAAAATATAGCAGCGGTAAGGGCAGCACCAAATACCTATAGTTCCAGGCTGATAGGCATTAGATAATGTCGGTTTAAGAAACCAAAATATTTCATTACGTGTTTATATTTTTCACGGATATGGTATTCGTACACGGACTCCCAACGTCCGTCCTGGTAGATAGGGGCACCTCACCTATTAAACATAGTAAGGGGGCTTTCATAATTTCCTATTATATTCACCCTGGAATGTCTGAATGTCATAAAGAGCTGCTGTTTTATTATCATAAAGAGCAAGCGATGCCGGTTGACTGGATAAAAACGCGCATGCAACATAAAGTTATATATAGAGTAATATAAAGTCATTTATTACATTTAGTGTAAAATAAAGTGGCGCATTTTAAGTGGCCCATCCCGTAGAATATTCTACACAATATTACAATCAAACACATTATGTTGACTAATTTTTACAGTAATAATGGCAACATCGATAATTCTAGAACATAATTCTTACCCTAACAACTCGTTTCCCTTTTTTCGGCTGTTAAAAACAAATTATTTTATAGTTAAATAAATTCCAATTGAATTAAAGAATTGAAAGTTAAATTTACAAAATCTATTTTTTGTGGTTTGTAAATCTGAAATCTGAAACAAGTTAAGATAAATCAATAAATACCTGCAGATCTTTCCTTAACGTTCTGTTGTCGCCCTCCAGTCTGTGATTGGCGTCACTCAGCCGTTTTATCGTGAGATTAAGAGCTCTTGTCTTTCCTGCTATTTCTCCATTTGACCTAAATTTTTTTACATATTTAATTACAATAACACAAAATATTTACTTTCAGTTTAATTGTTCGAGAAAACCCCGTAATTTACAGTAAACATAGAATCAGTACAGTAATAATTAGGTCTTTAGCCTCGGAATAAACATTAAACAGATGCGACTTAGTGATGTTCTAGAATTATTAAATATTATACGTGATCACCTGAATATAACACAGATCCTTACACAGTGTGTAAAGATCGGGCAACCGAGAGAGAAAGATACAATGTGATGTAAATAGAATTCAGATGTTATTCTAAAAAATATGTTACAGAACAAAACATATTCTTCTTTTTTTCTCTTTTCCCCAAAATCGGGACAAAAAGGAAACCTTTTTTCCCTAGGAATAAAGTAAACCTTAGGATTGCGTTGATTTTACTTTTTTCCTGGCGAAATAAGAAACATAAAATATTTTTTCCTCGCTGGCGTTCGGTAAATAAAATACCTCGAGAATATTTTCCAAGTAATAAATAAAGATTTCTTCATGAACATTAAATTCTTCATTATAAATGTTCTAGAAGGTTTTCCATACAAGAATTTATGTTTATTTAATTTATGATTAAAAGTTTTGTGTTGGTTAATACGTAACGAGTATATAAGGTAATAAACTAGGTAGATATCCTCCTTCCTGAAGTATCATATTCACTCCCCCCCATTTCTGGGTTTTTTTTTCAGTTTAAAATTTAATTTAATTTAATAATAAATAAAATTCTAGAATTTATATGTTTTTTGTTACTGAAACACGAAGTGGTGGAACAAATATTTAAATAATATCTTATTATATTGTTCTAGAACGACGAGGTATTAATAATATCTAAATTACTAAAACAATGTGGAACATAAATACTTTATATCCCTTTACCAACCCAATGAAGTATAAATTGGGAACAGTAATAATATTTCGGAATCATATTGATGTAGATAAAAATACAAGTAATAAGAAATACTTAGATAACTAGAACGCAATAATTATAAATAGAATACCTGTCTAATTTACTTTCAGTTTGCCAATGACTGGTGTCCCCGGACTGTAACTTAGCTCTCAACCTCAGAATCTCCTGGTAGAAGACCCCCATAGCGCCTCGCTGTTCCTCAACTTTGGTGGTTTTAATATCGTCATTAAAACGTCTCAACTGAAAATCTTTATCTTTTACCTTAAAATTATTAAATTTAAATAATAAATTTAATAAATTAAATTTATTAACTTGTTATTGACTCGATGAAGTTGTTACTTATAATTATCAAACGCGTGGTTTTATTCGGCGGGTTCTATTACTTTATACGACAGGTAAAACTACTTTATATGACCCGTATAAATGCTTTATACGACGTTTTATCCGATTGGGATTATATTACTTAAACGTCTATAGAAGGCTTATAGATATTGTCCGGTTGTCCCAATTATAAACGTCGCTATTTTCTCTCTGTAATAATTAAAAAAAAAGAACTAAAATTATTTTTCGAAAACGATTTTTATTTTTATTTATTTTTATCAAATTGCATCAAATTGTATCTCATCAGACAGATAAACCTAAACCTCGCTTCGCTCTGTAAATAAAATATAACATAGTGAAAATTATGTTCTACATTATTTACCTTCTTTAAATACCAAATAGGGTAGATAAATGATATTTATTATATTGTACAATGTAATTAATTAATTACACCAATAATCAATTAATAACCAATTAACCTGTAACTCCAGCTGCAGTATTTTGTGTCTGAGACTTCCCAGTACGGCCGCGCTGTCGGCCTTCCGGTCCCCCATACTCCGTCGCATGTCCTCGTCCTTGCCCGGGTCCAACAACCCCACCAACTGTCTGTCCTTCTTCAACCCCTCCTCCTCCACCCGCCTACACCGCGCCTTCAACCGGTTGTTATCGTTAGTGACACTCACGACGGTTTTCTTTAGGTCCAGTATCTCGTCGTACATGTCTTCCTGAGACTTATACGCCGGGCTGCTAGGTAGCACGCCGGTTGTTATAGCAACCGGCTGTGGGTGCGTCTAAACAACAACAACAACAACCAATCATAATCCTTATATTTGTATAGTTCCTTGTGTAACTGACCCCCCCCCCCTCCCCTTCCCCCCGATTTGTAACCCAGTTTTGGTTTTTCACAATAACTTCACAATAGCTTTCCAAGGACTCCAAATCGGTAAACAATATATAAATATCGTTGTTTTTCCGCCCGGAGTGATGCTATTTAGATAAACAAACCGCTATAAACTATAAGCTTGAACTCTCTTTAAGGAAAATTAATAGTTGAATGGGATAAACGAATACATCAATTTGGAATCGTTGTAAAACCCAGATTTCCAGTTTCCTAAGTAATAATAGATAGCTAGGGTTCAACAGGTACAATAGTTGTGGTTGATTGAGTAAGTAGATTTATTAAACGTTTGTAGCTAATAATTTATTGAAAGCCTAAAAAATTCTGACCCACCAATTATTAACGGAGACATGACGACCTACTATAGATACGACCCGCCAAGCAGCTGGACCTACTATAGATACGACCCGCCAAGCTGCTGGACCTACTATAGATACGACCCGCCAAGCTGCTGGACCTACTATAGATACGACCCGCCAAGCTGCTGGACCTACTATAGATACGACCTGCCAAGCTGCTGGACCTACTATAGATACGACCCGCCAAGCTGCTGGACCTACTATAGATACGACCCGCCAAGCTGCTGGACCTACTATAGATACGACCCGCCAAGCTGCTGGACCTACTATAGATACGACCCGCCAAGCTGCTGGACCTACTATAGATACGACCCGCCAAGCTGCTGGACCTACTATAGATACGACCCGCCAAGCTGCTGGACCTACTATAGATACGACCCGCCAAGCTGCTGGACCTACTATAGATACGACCCGCCAAGCTGCTGGACCTACTATAGATACGACCCGCCAAGCTGCTGGACCTACTATAGATACGACCCGCCAAGCTGCTGGACCTACTATAGATACGACCTGCCAAGCTGCTGGACCTACTATAGATACGACCCGCCAAGCTGCTGGACCTACTATAGATACGACCTGCCAAGCTACTGGACCTACTATAGATACGACCCGCCAAGCTGCTGGACCTACTATAGATACGACCCGCCAAGCTGCTGGACCTACTATAGATACGACCTGCCAAGCTGCTGGACCTACTATAGATACGACCCGCCAAGCTGCTGGACCTACTATAGATACGACCTGCCAAGCTGCTGGACCTACTATAGATACGACCCGCCAAGCTGCTGGACCTACTATAGATACGACCCGCCAAGCTGCTGGACCTACTATAGATACGACCCGCCAAGCTGCTGGACCTACTATAGATACGACCCGCCAAGCTGCTGGACCTACTATAGATACGACCCGCCAAGCTGCTGGACCTACTATAAGATACGACCCGCCAAGCTGCTGGACCTACTATAGATACGACCCGCCAAGCTGCTGGACCTACTATAGATACGACCCGCCAAGCTGCTGGACCTACTATAGATACGACCCGCCAAGCTGCTGGACCTACTATAGATACGACCCGCCAAGCTGCTGGACCTACTATAGATACGACCTGCCAAGCTGCTGGACCTACTATAGATACGACCCGCCAAGCTGCTGCAGAGCCCCTAAATTTAGTGGGGCAGTTATTTCTCTTAGATAGAACCTCCGAAATAATATGTCTAGCGCGCCAAAAGTACTCGTCCCTAACTAAAATTATGTCCTCTTTTAGATGGGGCAAATAAAACTTTAATAGCTCCAGTAGTTTTCGAGATATGAGGAGTTCCTGGCACCCATACCATTTCGGAACCTTTCGGAATTGATTAAATTACACAATATACATCAATCACCCTACAAAGACTTTGGTATAACCATTAAACCATACTAGGCTTTATTGGTTTGTTGAATTCATTCTTAGTAATCGAAAGTAAGATTAGAAACAAAATTTTCATTTTTTTATCAATATATACTAAAAGAGCACCAAAAGTGCAAGTAGCACTTTTTAAAACTTGGTAAATTGGCCATACAGTTTGGCTACTGAGGTTTTAGAATTTGTTGATTTAATTGGCAAGGTTTATTCCTCTACATCAAACATATCGAAGAGTTGTGTAATATAACAACATGGCACCAAAATTGGGTTTGCACATACCAGAAATATTTATAACTACTTTCATCGCGATCAGCTACTTCGAAAACCCATATACGTTAAGAATTATCAAACCAAACACAAAATGTTTAGTTTGACAAAATCAGAAAATAGAACCAAAAATGATTGATGCATTGCCAGAAAATTTAAATTTGCCAGAAAGTTTGACATGTTTTATCATGATCAGCGTCATCGAAATCCCTCATACCATCAAAATTGTAATTTTTGAGCCAAGATCTAAAAAAATTCTAAAGTAACCCCCCCCCTGGTTGGCACTTAGAATTTTCGACTGAAACATTGGCCATTTTTGAAAATACCACAATTTTATAAACCTTGCCAATTAAATCAGCACATTCTAAAACCTCAGTAGCCAAACTATACGGCCAAATTACCACTTTTGGCTATTTGAAAATTTCAAGCTACTTGTAATTTTAGTGCTCTTTTGGTGTCTATTATAAAATAAACAATGAAGATTTTATTCTGAATTCGCTTTCGATTACTAAAAATTAATTCGATTAACGAAAAAAGCATAAAAAGCATAAAATGGTTTAATGGTTATACCAAAGTCTTAAAGG